>CM043723.1:19548690-19645830 GCA_023969325.1 Oryzias curvinotus
ATATAGAGACCCAACTCCCATTGGTAAAGTGCCTAGGTAGCACAAGGGTTACGGTCAAAGGTGACTTTTGTTCCTAAGAAATTGTGTTTTTATGTGTAAATTTTTGGTTTGGATCATAGGTCACTTTTTTATTCTTTTTTATTTATTTATTTTATTTTTTAAAGGTCAAAGGTGACTTTTGTTCCTAAGAACTTGTGTTTTATTTTGTAATTTTGGTTGGATCATAGGTCACTTTTTAATCTTTTTATTTATTTATTTATTTTTAAAGGTTCAAAGATGACTTTTTGTCTTAAGAACTTGTTTTTTATTTTGTAATTTTGGTTGGACCATAGGTCACTTTTCTATTCTATTTATTTATTTTATTTTTAAAGGTCAAAGGTGACTTTGTTCCTAAGAACTTGTGTTTTATTTTGTAATTTTAGGTGGATCAAAGGTCCCTTTTTCTTTTTATTTCTTTTTTTTTTTTTAAAGGTCAAAGGTGACTTTTGTTCTTAAGAACTTGTGTTTTATTTTGTAATTTTGGTTGGACCATAGGTCACTTTTTTTCTTTTTCTTTATTTATTTATTTTTTTTAAAGGTCAAAGTGACTTTTGTTCCTAGAACTTGTGTTTTATTTTGTAATTTTGGTTGGATCATAGGTCACTTTTTTTCTTTTTATTATTTATTTATTTTATTTTTTTTAAAGGTCAAAGGTGACTTTTGTTCCTAAGAACTTGTTTTTTATTTTGTAATTTTGGTTAAGACATAGGTCCCTTTTCTTTTCTTTTCTTTTTTTTTTTAAAAGGTCAAAGGTGACTTTTGTTCCTAAGAACTTGTTTTATTTGTATTGGTTGGACCATAGGTCATTTTTTGTCTTTTTATTTATTTATTATTTATTTTTTAAAGGTCAAAGGTGACTTTTTTTCTTAGACTTGTGTTTTATTTTGTAATTTTGGTTGGATCATAGGTCACTTTTTTTTCTTTTTTTATTTTTTTATTTTTTAAAGGTCAAAGGTGACTTTTGTTCTTAAGAAACTGTTTTTTTATTTTGTAATTTTGGTTGGACCATAGGTCACTTTTTATTCTTTTTTATTATTTATTTTATTTTTTAAAGGTCAAAGGTGACTTTTGTTCTAAGAACTTGTGTTTTATCTTGTAATTTGGTTGGATCAAAAGTCCCTTTTTTCTTTTTCTTTTCTTTTCTTTTTTAAAGGTCAAAGGTGACTTTTGTTCTAAGAACTTGTTTTCTAGTTTTGTAATCTTGGTTGGATCATAGGTCACTTTTTATTTCTTTTTTTTTATTCATTTTTTATTTTTAAAGGTCAAAGGTGACTATGTTCCTAATAACTGTTTTTTTATTTTGTTATTCTGGTTGGACATAGGTCACTTTTTTTCTTTTTTATTTTATTTATTTATTTTTAAAGGTCAAAGGTGACTTTTGTTCTTAAGAACTTGTTTTTATTTTGTAATTTTGGTTGGACATAGGTCACTTTTTTATTCTTTTTTTTAATTTTATTATTTTATTTTTTAAAGGTCAAGGTGACTTTTGTCTCTTAAGAACTTGTTTTTATTTGTAATTTTGGTTGGATCAAAGGTCCCTTTTTCTTTTCTTTTTTTTTTTTTTAAAGGTCAAAGGTGACTTTTGTTCCTAAGAACTTGTGTTTTATTTTGTAATTTTGGTTGGATCAAAAGTCCCTTTTTCTTTTTCTTTTCTTTTTTTTTTTAAAGGTCAAAGGTGACTTTTGTTCTAAGAACTTGTTTTTTATTTTGTAATTTTGGTTGGACCATAGGTCACTTTTTTTCTTTTTATTTATTTATTTATTTTATTTTTAAAGGTCAAAGGTGACTTTTGTTCCTAAGAACTTGTTTTTTTATTTTGTAATTCTGGTTGGACCATAGGTCACTTTTTTATTCTTTTTATTTATTTATTTTTTTTAAAGGTCAAAGGTGACTTTTGTTCTTAAGAAATTGTTTTTTATTTTGTAATTTTGGTTGGATCTTAGGTCACTTTTTTTTCTTTTTTTATTTATTTATTTATTTTATTTTTAAAGGTCAAAGGTGACTTATGTTCCTAATAACTTGTTTTTTTCTTGTAATTTTGGTTGGACCATAGGTCACTTTTTATTCTTTTTTATTTATTTATTTTATTTTTTAACCCTTGTGCTATCTTGAATGACCCCACCCTTACTTTGACATGTTCTCCCTACCATGACAAAGTGTGGATAAAGGTGGAAAAAATTTCATGTACTCATGAACCATGTGAAGATCACAAATCATTGAAAAAAGGTTCAGAGCTCGTTTAGTGATATAGAATGACCCAACTCCCATTGGTAAAGTGCCTAGGATAGCACAAGGTTCAGGTCAAAGGTGACTTTTGTTCCTAAGAACTTGTTTTTATTTGTATTTTGGTGGGCCATAGGTTACTATTTTTTTTTTTATTATTTATTTATTTTTTTTTAAAGGTCAAAGGTGACTATGTTCCTAATAACTTGTTTTTTATTTGTAATCTGGTTGGACCATAGGTCACTTTTATTTTTCTTTTTTATTTATTTATTTTATTTAAAGGTCAAAGGTGACTTTTGTTCCTAATAACTTGTGTTTTATTTTGTAATTTTGGTTGGACCATAGGTCACTTTTTATTCTTTTTATTTATTTATTTATTTTATTTTTAAAGGTCAAAGGTGACTTATGTTCCTAATAACTTGTTTTTTTTTGTAATTTTGGTTGGACCATAGACCTTTTTTTTTTTTTATTTATTATTTTTTTTTAAAGGTAAAGGTGACTTTTGTTATTAGAACTTGTTTTATTTTGTAATTGGGTTTGTGGGGTGTTGGTTTTTTTGTGTTGCTTGTTGGTTTGTGTTGTGGTGTGTTTTTGGTTTGGGGTTTTGGTTTGGGTTGGGGGCTGTTTGGGGTGTTGTGTGTTTTGTGTGTGTTTTGCGTGGTTGTGGTGTTGTGGGCTTGGTGTGTTTTTGTTGGGTTTTGGTGGGTTTGTGTTGTGGTGGGGTTGTTGTGGGTGGGATGGGTTTTGGTTGGGGGGGGGGTGGGGGTTGGTGTGTGGGTTTTGTGGTGGGGGTTGTTTGTGTTGTTGTTTTTTTGGCTTGGTGGTTGTCTTGGTTTGTGGTGGTGGGGTTTGTGGGGTGGTTTGGTGGTGGTGTGGTTTTTGGTTTTTGGTTTGGTGTTTTTGGTTGTTGTGTGGGCTGTTTGGGGTGTGGGGTGCGGTGGTTGTTGGCTGGGTATGGGGGTGGGGGTGTTTGGTTGGGTGTGTCTGTGGGTGTCGGTGTGTGGTTGTGGGGCGTTGTGGAGGGTGGGGGGGGTTGGGGTGTGGAAGTGGTTTAGGTTGTGGGTTTTGTGGTTGTTGTTTTGGGTGGTGGTCGTGTGTTGTGGGGTTGGGTTTTGGTGGGTTGGGTTTTTTGTGTTTGTGTGCGGTTGGGGCGTGTTTTGTCTTGTTGTGTTTTTTTGGTGTTTTGTTGGGGGTGGTTGTTGTTGTGGGTTGTGTGTGTTGTGGTTGGTTGGGTGGTCTTGTGGGTTGGGTGGGGGTGGTGTCGGTGTGCGTTGGGTTTGGTTTTTTTTGGGGGGTGGGGTGGTGTGTTGGTGGGTGTTTTTTGGTGTTGTTTTTGGGTTTGGTTTTGGGTGTGTGTTTGTGCAGTCTTGGTGTGTTGTGCGGGTGGGTTCTTGGGTTTGTGGTGGTGTTTTGTGTTGGGGTGGGGTGGGTTGATGTTTGGGTGGTTGGGTTGGGGGTTTTGGTTCTTGTGGGTCGGGTGTGGTTGTTTTTGGTTCTGGTGTTGTGTGGGTTTGTCTGGTGGGTTGTGGCTGTTGGTGTTGGGTGTTGGGGGGGGCGGGTTGTGTGGGGGTGGTGGTTGGGGTTTGGTCGTCTGGGGGTGTTTGTGTGGGGGGGTGTGTTTGTGGGGTTTGGGTGTTGGGTGTTGGGGGTGTGGGGGGTTTGGGGTGTTGGGTGGTGGTGTGGTTTTTGTTGTGTTGTGGGTGTGTTTTTGGGTGTTGGGTTGGGTGGTGGGTGGGGGTGTTTTTGGGGGGGGTTTTGTGTTGTTTTGTGTGGTTTGGGGGGGGGGTTGTTGTTGTTGGTGGGGTGTGGGTCGTGTTGTTGGGGTGTGTTGTTGTGGGTTGTTGGGTTTGTGTTGGGTTTTCGTGTTGGGTTTGGTGTTTTGTTGTGGGTGGTTGATGGGGGGGTGTTTGGGGGGGTGGTTGGGGGTGTGGTGGGTGGTGTTTTTTGCGTGTTTGGTGGTGTGGTGTGGGGTTGGTACCATAGGTCACTTTTTTTTTTTCTTTTTTCTTATTTATTTATTTTATTTTTAAAGGTCAAAGGTGACTTTTGTTCCTAATAACTTGTTTTTTATTTTGTAATTTTGGTTGGATCATAGGTCACTTTTTTTTCTTTTTTATTTATTTATTTATTTTATTTTTAAAGGTCAAAGGTGACTTTTGTTCTAAGAACTTGTGTTTTATTTTGTAATTTTGGTTGGATCATAGGTCACTTTTTTTTCTTTTTTATTTATTTATTTATTTTATTTTTAAAGGTCAAAGGTGACTTTTGTTCCTAAGAACTTGTTTTTTATTTTGTAATTTTGGTTGGACCATAGGTCACTTTTTTATTCTTTTTATTTATTTATTTTTTTTTTAAAGGTCAAAGGTGACTTTTGTTCTTAAGAAATTGTTTTTTATTTTGTAATTTTGGTTGGATCATAGGTCACCTTTTTTTCTTTTTTATTAATTTATTTATTTTATTTTTAAAGGTCAAAGGTGACTTATGTTCCTAATAACTTGTTTTTTTCTTGTAATTTTGGTTGGACCATAGGTCACTTTTTTTATTATTTTTATTTATTTATTTTATTTTTTAACCCTTGTGCTATCTTGGATGACCCCACCCTTACTTTGACATGTTCTCCCTACCATGACAAAGGTGGATAAAGGTGGAAAAATTTCATGTAATCCATTGAACCAGTGAAGATCACAAATCATTGAAAAAAAAGGTTCAGAGCTCTGTTTAGTGAATATAGATGACCCAACTCCCATCGGTAAAGTGCCTAGGATAGCACAAGGGTTACAGGTCAAAGGTGACTTTTGTTCCTAAGAACTTGTTTTATTTTGTAATTTTGGTTGGATCATAGGTCACTTTTTTATTCTTTTTATTTATTTATTTTATTTTTAAAGGTCAAAGGTGACTTTTGTTCTTAAGAACTTGTTTTTTATTTTGTAATTTTGGTTGGACCATAGGTCACTTTTTATTCTTTTTTATTTATTTATTTTATTTTTTAAAGGTCAAAGGTGACTTTTGTTCCTAAGAACTTGTGTTTTATTTTGTAATTTTGGTTGGATCAAAGTCCCTTTTTCTTTTTCTTTTTTTTTTTTTTAAAGGTCAAAGGTGACTTTTGTTCCTAATAACTTGTTTTTTATTTTGTAATTTTGGTTGGACCATAGGTCACTTTTTTTCTTTTTTATTTATTTATTTATTTTATTTTTAAAGGTCAAAGGTGACTTTTGTTCCTAAGAACTTGTTTTTTATTTTGTAATTTTGGTTGGATCATAGGTCACTTTTTATTCTTTTTATTTATTTATTTATTTTTATTTTTAAAGGTCAAAGGTGACTTTTGTTCCTAAGAACTTGTGTTTTATTTTGTAATTTTGGTTGGATCAAAAGTCCCTTTTTCTTTTTCTTTTCTTTTTTTTTTTAAAGGTCAAAGGTGACTTTTGTTCCTAAGAACTTGTTTTCTAGTTTGTAATTTTGGTTGGACCATAGGTCACTTTTTTATTCTTTTTTTTATTTATTTATTTTATTTTTAAAGGTCAAAGGTGACTTTTGTTCTTAAGAACTTGTTTTTTATTTTGTAATTTTGGTTGGACCATAGGTCACTTTTTCTTTTTCTTTTCTTTTTTTTTTTTAAAGGTCAAAGGTGACTTTTGTTCCTAAGAACTTGTGTTTTATTTTGTAATTTTGGTTGGATCATAGGTCACTTTTTTATTCTTTTTTTTATTATTTATTTTATTTTTTAAAGGTCAAAGGTGACTTTTGTTCTTAAGAACTTGTTTTTTATTTTGTAATTTTGGTTGGACCATAGGTCACTTTTTTATTCTTTTTATTTATTTATTTTATTTTTTAAAGGTCAAAGGTGACTTTTGTTCTTAAGAACTTGTTTTTATTTTGTAATTTTGGTTGGACCATAGGTCACTTTTTTTTTCTTTTTTATTTATTTATTTATTTTATTTTTAAAGGTCAAAGGTGACTTATGTTCCTAATAACTTGTTTTTTATTTTGTAATTTTGGTTGGATCATAGGTCACTTTTTTTCTTTTTTATTTATTTATTTATTTTATTTTTAAAGGTCAAAGGTGACTTATGTTCCTAATAACTTGTTTTTTATTTTGTAATTTTGGTTGGACCATAGGTCACTTTTTTATTCTTTTTTTTTATTTATTTATTTTATTTTTTAAAGGTCAAAGGTGACTTTTGTTCTTAAGAACTTGTTTTTTATTTTGTAATTTTGGTTGGATCAAAGGTCCCTTTTTCTTTTCTTTTTTTTTTTTTAAAGGTCAAAGGTGACTTTTGTTCTTCCGAACTTGTTTTTTATTTTGTAATTTTGGTTGGACCATAGGTCACTTTTTCTTTTTCTTTTCTTTTTTTTTTTTTAAAGGTCAAAGGTGACTTTTGTTCCTAATAACTTGTTTTTTATTTTGTAATTTTGGTTGGATCATAGGTCACTTTTTTTTCTTTTTTATTTATTTATTTATTTTATTTTTAAAGGTCAAAGGTGACTTATGTTCCTAATAACTTGTTTTTTAGTTTGTAATTTTGAGTGGATCATAGGTCACTTTTTTATATTTAGTTATTTGTTTTATTTTAAAGGTCAAAGGTGACTTTTGCTCCTAAGAACTTGTGTTTTATTTTGTAATTTTGGTTGGATCAAAAGTCCCTTTTTCTTTTTTTTTTTTTTTTGTTTTTTTTTTAAAGGTCAAAGGTGACTTTTGTTCCTAATAACTTGTTTTTTATTTTGTAATTTTGGTTGGACCATAGGTCACTTTTTTATTCTTTTTATTTATTTATTTTATTTTTTAACCCTTGTGCTATCTTGGATGACCCCACCCTTACTTTGACATTTTCTCCCTACCATGACAAAGGTGGATAAAGGTGGAAAAATTTCATGTAATCCATTGAACCAGTGAAGATCACAAATCATTGAAAAAAAAGGTTCAGAGCTCTGTTTAGTGAATATAGATGACCCAACTCCCATCGGTAAAGTGCCTAGGATAGCACAAGGGTTACAGGTCAAAGGTGACTTTTGTTCCTAAGAACTTGTGTTTTATTTTGTAATTTTGGTTGGATCAATGGTCCCTTTTTCTTTTTCTTATCTTTCTTATTTCTTTAAAGGTCAAAGGTCAAAGGTGACTTTTGTCCCTAAGAACTTGTTTTTTAGTATGTAATTTAGGATGGACAGTAAGTAATTTTTTTTTCTTTTTTATAGGTCAAAGATTACTTTTTTTCTGAAGACGTTTATTTGTCTTTTTTTAATTTTAATGTGGTTCAAAGGTCACTTTTTTTTCCGAAGCACTTGTTTTTATTTTAAAATTGATGATAGGTCAAAGGGTACTATGGGGGGGGAGCAGTTTTTTTCTTGAATGTTTCTAATGAGTTACCTATGACCTATCATCAATTTAAAGATATGAAAAGTGACCTTTGACCCAACCAAATTTATTAAATTAGAAAAAAAGTTATTTAGAAAAAAGTTACCTTTGACCTAACAAAAATTTTAAAACAAAAACAAGTGCTTCAGAAAAAAGTGACCTTTGACCAAATCAAATCAATCACCGAAAATTATTGGTAGCAAATGAAGAGGTTGAGCAGGCCTGTGGGTTTCCTCCGAGTCCTTCGGTTTTCCCACCCAAATTATAGGTAATTGGCTAAAACTAAATTTCCCCTCCTTGAATCGCCACCTTATCGTGGTGGAGGGGTTTGAGTGTCTGAATTTACCCCCAGAAACAATGCTGTCAGGGGCATTTGCCCCGCCCTTTTTTAAGAGTCATGGCAAATGCCCCATCTTGACGGTGTAGCTCCTGAGGGACTTCAGGCAGGACTAAGGGCGATTCAAAAGATCCTCATGAGAACAGAAACAGCAAAGATCCAGTTTCCATGTCCTAAAGAAAAATTCTAAACCAAATCAAAGGAAAGTCAGGCAGCTGGTGGAATGTGCTGCTGCAGTCTCCTCTGTTAGAAGGAGACTCACATCTACTGAATCCAACCACATCCAGGGAGATGGTGCTGGTGCCCAGAAAACGGCGTTGGTTTTGTGGATAATTGGAGCGCGTTTTGGGGGAAGCGCGGTCTCATGCGGAGAGATGGCGTCCATCCTACTCTGGACGGTGCCGCTCTTCTTTCTAGAAACTTTTCTGCTAGCCTTAGTCTGACAACCTGACAATCCAGAGATGAGACCCGGGCACAGAGCAGCAGTGTAAAACGCTCCTCTGAGCCTCCCTTAGGGTTAGTGCTGGTGCAAAACCCATGCAGGGAAAGTCAAGCAGGTCCTAGCTTTAGCTTATGTGCTGAAAGACATGAGAAAGGAGCGCGTCACAGAAACCTTAAAGTAGCAGACAGCAGTCCTCACAAGTAGAACTATGATGTCATTAAATGTGGTTCATTAAACATTCGATCCATTTCCTCTAAGTCCCTGTTAGTTAATGAGTTAATCAATGATAACAACCTTAATCTACTAGCCTTAACAGAAACTTGTCTCCAACAGGATGACTATGTTAGATAGCATAAGTGGGGGGGGGGGGGGGGGTGTTGCTTTATTCAGTCTATCAGAAATCCAGGATTTCAGGGAAAGGAGGTGGTTTGGCAGTAATATCACAGTCTAGCTTAGTACTAGCGGCGCCATTACTGCGGTGCTCTGCTGCTAAGGAAGTAGGAGAAGTAGCTTGTTGTTGGTCCCTCAGCGGCTGTTGCAGACGTTCGCTGCAAGCTTACAAGCGAGCTTAGATGCGAAAAGTTTGTCCATTTTTTTTTCTTTTCAACGATGCCGGGAAGAACATGTTGTGTTTTCGGCTGCTTTAACAGCAGTGCAAAAATACAGGCCTGGAATAAGACTGTTTGAGAAATTCACAAACCTTTGCTGCACCTAGAGTCTAGACTGCCCGTGTTCACGGCCTTATGGATTACACAGATTTCCTGGTCGAGTGGAGGACCAAGATGTGCGTCAAAAGTGGATGAAATACATAAACCGCGATGACTTCACAGCAAACAAGAATACTGTGGTACGTTTGGCTTTGAGTGTTCTGTCTGTTAATGCCACATGTTGCACGCAGAGGGTGTAAACATACGACATAACAGCGCTAGCTAAGATGCTAACATTATTAGCCACAGGCGAAAACACAGCTGAAGCTTTCATGTTGTTGTGTTTTCAAGTGAAAATATGATTTTACAAGACTGAAGCTCTGTTTTTACTGCTTTGTATGATCTGTAATTAAGTTACTGTAGTTTCTTTCTCTGCATTGGCTTAACTGTTTGTCCTCGTTGCTTTTCTTTGGATAAAAAAACATCTGCTAGATGGATGGGTAAATGTACTCAACCAATTGTTTTTTTGATTATTCTGTGATTGGTATTATTAAATAATTAAACTAGTATGTCAAATAGACAAATCTTCATTCTTGCAAAAAATAAAAAATCCACATAGTACTTCAATTACAACAGGAGACTAAACAGGATGGGGATAAACAACAACGTTGGCCCCTTACACCACAAAAAAGAAGTCACACACTACTTCCAGAACTTTGCCATCTTCTCTCTGTATGGTTACTGACACATTATGGTACGAGTTCACTGCCTGCAATGGAGTGTAGTATTTGGCCTATCCACCCGGAGCTCATGTAATTCTGCCCTTCAATCAGTGCCCTGTAGTTTGCGTTCTGAAGCTCATCACATGCCAGGTGATTAATAAAATAATCCTGGATACCTGTAAAAACATTTATTTTACTACAACTAGTCGTGTTTTAGTTGTTTGCAAGCTAATGAACATATTAGCAACACAGCTAGTAATGATAGCGTTCGTTTTTTATGGCTGTCATCAATTATTACACGCCTTAATACATTATCTTGTCATTAAATTACCTGCATCGGTCAATTTTGGCCACTGCCTGACGTCATCTACTCAATCTTCCCTTTCCTTTGCCATTGTTTATCTACCTGTCACATTTGCGTGAGAAAGGCTTTCATTGAAAATCCAATAGAGGGCAGCGGTAAGTCACAGTCCACAGCCACGCAGTAATGGCGATAGCCAATATGGCGGCGCCCTTATATTTCGCTGCGGATTCAGAATTTTTAACTGAGTTTTCTGACTTCCTATCGACTATTGTCTTAGATTCTGATCAAACGATAATAATAGGGGATTTTAATATTCACGTTGATGACCCCAGTGACTGTCTAGGAAAGGCTTTTGCAGCTTTATTAGATGATGTTGGTTTCACCCAAAATGTAAATGAACCCACTCACTGTCACAAGCACACCCTGGACCTCGTTTTAACCCATGGGATAGAGATCAGCCAGCTGAGTGTCCTTCCTCTTAACCCCATAAATTCTGATCACTTTCTGATTACCTTCCAGCTTACATTAGAACATGCTACCGCCCCAGTGAATAAGAAACAACTTCGACACAGAACGGTCAGTTAACCCTTTATAGGGCAAGTGACTGTTTTTGGTAATTTCCACACATGTTAGTTATCACGCCCATCCCCCTTCTCAGTGAGTGGAAGAATCATGTGATCTTTACCCAGCCAATCAGCAAAGATCATTCTACATTATAGGTTACTCAATTGTGCAACTTGACCAATCAGCAGAGACAAGGGTCACATCAAATTTCCCTTTTTCTCCAAAGTCGGAAAAATCTGCTTTTGCAGCTCGGTTCACTGGACATTTTCAAAGGAATCGTCAAAACTAACCATGGTAAGTTGATGAAACTCATACATTTTATTGTTGAATAGTTGTGTTAAGTATTGACATATAAGTTGTTTGCAGATAATTTATTGAAATTAGTGAAAATACGGCATGAAAAATGCAGGTACCATATTTGATCATACGCCCTATTCACTATAAACTATATTTTACTTGGAATGTCCGTTTTTGGACATATGCCCTATGCATCTAACAAACCATATTGGTGCATTTTCTTTACAAATAAAGAAATACAACCTAGCATATTATGTTTTAATGTTGCCAAATGTTTTTATCTCACTATACAGTGATTCAGAGAGAATTTAAACACTGTTTTTAGTTTCTGAATAGTGATAAAGAGTGATGTTTGTCAGTTTATGATGTTATGACAATTGTTTTATTGCATGTGTTTAATTTTTAGCTTCCATCATTCTTTTATGGCAAAAGGAGGGAGACTGCTGTTGTGCCAGTCCACCCTGACATTAGTGATGATGATGAGGATCAAGATGATGATGTGTCAGACTTTGACTTCGTCCCACCCACCCACAACCAGGACATTCCCAGACCCTCACACACAGTTGTGTGTGGGTCTATTCAACACTTTTATTATTAGCACTTTTTGGTATTAGCACTTTTATGTTCTAAAAGTGATGTTCAAATGTTCAAATACATAATATATGTTTTTCTTATATTTATATATATATGTATACTTATTGGAATTTGTTTTACCACTAATGGGCAAGTGACCAAATATGGTAACTTCATTTGCATTGATTTTCTACATGAAAATAAAATAAATTGAAAAATGTTACCAATGAAATGAAGTCTTGTTATGTTCTCCAATAACACTCTAAGGTTGAATTTTTGAATTTTAAAGTATTTCATTGAGTGCCCTATAAAGGGTTAAGTGTAACCCACATGTTTTCCTGGCACTGTCCCTTTAAAGCACACGCGATTTCGGGAACTCTCGCGAGACTTCCGAACGTGACGACACACTCAACTTCCGTGTTTCATTGATTTATAAATGAGTGGCGGGGATGGTTGACAGGATGCATACATTCGGGAGTTTCAGCAATATCCTTGCTACACAACGCCCTGCGTCAGACAGCCATCTAACTCGTCTTCCAACTTTCGTTTTTTTCTTCACGCTGAAACTGGCCAGGTTTTTTTCCATCGGGAGGAATCCTCTTCCCATCTGCTGATGGCGAGTTAACAGAGCCCACCTGGACCAAACACCAACTGTCCCTACTAACGCGGTAGGATACAATTACATGAACCCTCATCAATAACTTTATCGGGATTGCTCAAGCACCAAGCATTGGAGCTAATTCAGCTGACTCCAAAGACTCTTTCTGAATCACCCAAAAAGGGTGAACTTGTTGGACACTGGACTAAAAGAAAAAATATATATATATATATGGTTATTTCGCATTGTACATATTGTCTGTCAATTATTATTTTGTTTGTTCACTGTAAATACATCAACTTCAAATCAGCTGAAGGAGTCCTGTGTGATTTTGCATCTCCACATTTCCTCCCTGAGACGAATCTGCCCAGTATTCTTAATCAAAAGTGTTACATAAGGTTCTTCTGATTTTAAACTCACAGTTCAGCCAGTACTTAGAGTATTTGCTCAGAATGTCACTGAGTCCACCTCCCATAGCATCAGTCCTAGTATAAATGACCACTTTGTTAATGATGCCCTACAAGCCCTCAGGAGTACACTCGATGTTGGTGCCCCCCTGAAACCTAAGTTCGTTAGACAAAACCGAGTAGCACCGTGGTTTAACGCTGAAACTCGTTCTCTTAAACAAGAAACCCGTAAGTTGGAAAGAGAATGGCGCCGCTCCGGTTCAGAGCAGTCTCTGAACATCTGGAAACATAGCCTATTAAATTATAAAAAAGCCCTGCGTAGAGCTAGAAGACAGTACTATTCAACCTTAATATCAGAGAATGGAAACAATCCCAGATTTCTTTTTAGCACTATTGCTAAATTAACTCACAGTCAGAGCTCAGTAGAACCACTTGTTCCTGTTTCTCTCAGCTCTGATGATTTTCTTACATTTTTCGATTGTAAAATCTCAAATATTAGACATAAGTTAAATCAAGTTATTCCTACTATCAGCCCAGAGCAGGCTGAAGCGGTAGAACTGGAGGCCTCTATAGAAACCTCTGTAACATTAGACTGCTTCCCTATTGTGGATCAAGCGTAAATAGCATCAATTATTATGTCCATAAAGGCATTAAGTTATGTGAATACCAAAATTGATGCAAAACCCAGACCTCAGCTTCTCCAGACATGTTGAGATCAAAAAGTGAGTGACTCCCTGTCCAACAGCAGAATCCCCTATGATACAAAGGTGGGGTTTTACAAATTGACGATACAGTAAATATGTTTTCTTTGTAGGTAAATTGCTGTAACCTGCATTTACATGTACCTTCAAGTCTGCTATTCAGGGGGCGTGGCCACTCTACATTAGGCCGCTTGTTGAATGAAATAATGGCCAAGTCCTGTAGAGCCGGGGTCTGTCTCAGGTCCCTGCTCAAAAGCAATGGACTTTTGCCTTCATGAACATGGGGACAATAACTCGCACATGCAGAAATGGCTTTAACAGGTCACTGTTAGTTAGCCTGCCTTTAAAAGAAGCAAAACATAAACCACCGAGAAGTGATGGTTTATTTAAACCACGTCAAGCGTTAAACCGTAAAGGCCGTAAAGGCTTACTTTTGCTTGGATATTACATTAGTTCACTAAATTCTCCTACTTGGTTGTAAGCATCATTGTTGGTATAAAACGGTGTGTAGTGATATACCATAAATACTTCTTAGTGACTACTTTGTAATACAAATGACCATAGTGTTAACCTAGCAAGATGATATTTTTTCAGGTGATGCGTTCTGCACCAAAAAGGCAAAAATTATGAATAAATTATGAAGGAGTAGATACCATACGTACATTGACCACATGTTCCGCAGCTTCTGGTAAGGGGTTAAGCTTAGGGTTCCGGTTAGGGCTAGGCTTGGAGAAGAAGAAAAAAAAGTGGGGGTAGGATGAGGGGTGTGGAGTGGGGGTTGGGGGGATCCTGTTAGTGGTCTGTGGGTACAGTCATAGATAGATTGTAGTGCAGGCAAGATCTGGAGGTCTTGCAACTCAGCTATTTGGATTCTGTTGTGGAGAACGAGTCCACTTTTGATTTTGAGAACGCAGAAGCACTTCAAGTAGAGAACACTGCTCTGAAAAGTAAAGTAGAGCGTCTGAAGGAGCTTTTCCAGCAGAAAGATCAGAAGCTGGCGGATGCTGCTCTCAAAGCTGATCACTTTGAAGAACAGATAAGCCACAAGACAGAACTATTAGCAAAAGAGCGTCTTCTAAATGACCATCAGCTGGCATTAACAGAAGCCCAAAAGCAGCTGGCTAAAGAGAGAGAAGAAAACACCTCCGTCAAGCAAGAAATGGCTGAACTAAGAAAAGCTCATGAGGAGGATAAGGCCGCAGCTGAAAAGAACTTTCTGGAGGCGCTCTCCAATAATGAGAAGGGCATGGAACAGTTAAGAGAAACCATCACAGAAAAAGAGACCATCATGAGCAAATTTGAAAAGGTCTCCAGGACAAGGATCGTCAAACTACTAGGTCAGATTGATGACCTAAAAATGGAGCTACGGAAGAAAGATTCTATGCTGCGGGAAGCTGCTGGGAAAGCCGATGAGTTTGAAGAATAGATGAGCCAAGAAAGACAGCAATGGCAGGAAGGAAAGTCCTCTGTCTTCCAAGAAATGGCTCAGCTAAAGACAGTCACCTGGGTCTCCTTGTCCTCCTGAGCTGAGTCTAAAAGAGTCTCCAAGAAAAAGATGGTCCAACGACTCCGTCAGATGCACGACCTAAAAGTGCAGCATGAGCAGGAACATCTGGACCTCACCAGCAAATTGGAAATGGAGAAAGAGTGTCTTCTAAATTACCATCAGCTGACATTAACAGAAGCACTCACTCAGCTGGCTAAAGAAAGAGAAGCATGGAAGAGGAAAAGATACACCACGCTGGAAACAATAGCTGATTTCCAGTTCCAAATTCATCAACTACAGCAGCAGGTGGATGAGCTGAAAGAGAAGACGACAAAGAAAAATGTTGGTCGGAGGTTCCTGAACCTGTTTAGAAGATCTAGAAAAAAAGACTAAGTGGACCCCCCACCACAGCTCTGGAGAGAGAGCCTTTTACCTGCCACCCCCACCACAACCCTGGGGCGACCGCGGTGCAGCGGTCGACCCCCGATCGTATGATTGGAGGTTCAATTCCCGGCTTCCCTTGTGTCAAAGTGTCCTTGGGCAAGACACTGAACCCCACCTTCCCTCTGGTGGAAGGTTGGCGCCAGTGTTCAGCAGCGGAGTATGAATGTGTGTGTGAATGGGTGTGTGACCGTAAAGCGTTTTGGGCCTTCAAAGAAGGTGGAAAAGCACTTTCTAAGTATACGCCATTGACCTCACACATGCCACCCCCCCCCAACATCCACACACATTTTGGCTTTAACCCTTTAAAACCTTGGCCGTTCTTGGACGGTCAGAACTCCATCTGACTGTAGGAAAAGCTCCAGTGTTAAAGAGTTAAACATTGAATTAAAGCCGCAAGCGGCGTTGTATGGCCCGCAGACGCAACCCGCCTTCCGCGCCCAACTCTACGCACCATCGCCGCCCTCACCGCCCACCTTTGATGAGGGATAGTAAAAGCTGCATTAGCTAATAGTGCTAACTATGCTAATCATGCTAGCTATGCTAATATGGCTTAAAGTGCTAGCATTGCGATCAGCATCAACTCTATCCTAAAAACATATTGCTACAAATGCTAATCATGCTAACTATGCTAGCTATGCTAATAAGGCTAAAAGTTCTAGCATAGTGATCAGCATTATTAACTGATTCAGAAAAACACATTAGCTAAAAAGCTAATTATGCTAAGTATGCTAGCTATGCTAATGTGGCTAAAAGTGCTAGCATAGTGATCAGCATTATTAACTGATTCAGAAAAACACATTAGCTAAAAAGCTAATTATGCTATCTATGCTAGCTATGCTAATGTGGCTTAAAGTGCTAGCATAGCAATCAGCATCATCAACTGGCTCGGATAAACAGATTACCTAAAATCCTAATTATGCTAACTATGCTAGCTATGCTAATGTGGCTAAAATTGCTAGCATAGCGATCAGCATCATCAACTGACTCAGAAAAACACATTGTTTAAGATCCTTATTATGCTAACTATGCTAGCTATGCTAACGTGGCTAAACGTCCTACCATAGCGATCAGCATCTTTAACTTACTTAGAAAAACACATTGCTCCATTGGTGAAAGCTATGTCATGAGTTGATAAAAAAATCCACTTTTTTTCAAAATGGCGGCTTTTCTGTTGATTTTATCTACATAGCAACCGTTTTATGTTTTAGTCACCTCGGGATGACGAACAGATTGACGTCAGTTCAAGACAAATCGGATAAAGTAAACTTTTTGTTGTCCTTAGCAACAGTGGTTTTATGCTAACCACGCCCACATTCCTTATATGTCCTTGTCCAGTGTTTTTTAATGTATTCAGATCCAGGCATAAATGCATGCATTCAATTTTCACTGTGTTGTATTGAAAGGCATGGGAGTTATAACAGTGCGCCACTTTGCTAGCTCGCCACGCGCACGCCGTTCAAAATCTACAACTTCTAATTCCAACATTCTTTCCACAGTAGCTTGCCATTGTTGCCCAAAAAGTTATGAGATTATCGTTGAAAATTCCAACGACAAGTTTTCATTTGTATCTGGTGCTAAAGGTGCTTTTTTGAGAAAATTCTAGATGGCGGCCTTTTCCCAAGGTCAAAGGTCAACGACACTTCTGTGGTGTTTGTAGACTGGAGCTGGGAGCAAGTGTGTGCAATTGCGTGAAAATCGTTCAAACAAAAGTGTTGTTTCCCCATATCATGGGAAAACACAAAAATCGCCAATTCTCAGAGTTCGCCACAAAATGGCCGCCAAGCCGTAGGTCGTGTGGCCGCCCCATAATGATTTCAAAACATCTTTGGGATATCCCCGACACGTGTGTTTTGGTTTCGCGACTGCATTTTGAAGTACATTTTGTTGGGCCCCATACGCGATTTTCGGCCCATTCATTTTTTTGACAGGATCGCTGGCAGTGATGTCATCGTCTTCGGGGGGGTGACGTTGACTTTGTGGAAAATTCATTTGCAATTTATCCCAGGTGTGTGCACGTTTTGGTGACTTTTCCAGCATGCGGCGGGGGTCACATTCTCGCTGAAAGGCGGCGAAGTCGTCGTTCCAACTGCGAAAACAATATGGTCCTTGCAGTCAGTGACTGCTGCTGCAGGCCATAATTATTATGGTGTGGGTAAAAACTAGTGAGGCTTTTTCCTCTTTTTCTATTCTAAATGTGGATCTTGTAAAGGTGTGTCTTCTAGTTTATTTTTGAATTTATTGTTTAAAGGTAACTTTCCACAACACCCCTTTTACGTCTTAGCCAAAAAGTCAAACAAAACTGAAGTAGTTAAAGAAAACTTAGCTGAGTTTTTATTTTTAGTTATAAAAAAAAGATTATTTTAGTGACTGCACAGTTTAATTTTCTCGCAAACCCCTCCATTTGCGTGCCCGAAAATAGAAAAGATGTAAATCAATATTGGTTAGGGTTTAGATGCTAGGGGGAGTGTGTGCAGTGATTGAGTTCAACTTTTATTAATTTATTTTAATTGGAAAAAAGGGCTGCATGGTTAAATTTGTGTTTTCTTTCCATGCATGCGTGGGGTTTTCTCTGGGTGCTCTAGCCCCCCCCCCACACACACACACACACACAAAAAGTGAAAATCAAGATTCCTAAATGCAATGACACAAGTAATATCCAGGAAAACATTGAAAAAGATTTTAAGAACATTTATTTTTTGTGGTTAAATTGAAGCTTAACAAAAGTGTTCATGTTTACTTCCAGTCATTAATTAAACTGTTTTAGGTTTTATTTCCATTTGAAAATTTATATAATGTGCAATAACTAGTTATTTGTTAGTTTTTATATTTTGTATTCTTTTGGACTTTGTTATAAAAACAAGATATTAAAAACATATATATAATCCAGCCTCAGAGAGTCACAAAGCTGTGTACTTTCTGTGATGGTCCCAAGCCCATAGAAATGGAGAGGGTATATATGCTGGTTGGAATCCAGGTTTTTCTTTGCTTCCATGTTCAGTCCAAAAAGCAAAAGGCTCTGGTAGATGGTACTCTGGCTTCAGCTAGACGGGGTTCAACTCCCTGCAGTGTCCTTGAAAATTCTTTGACATGAAACATCAAAGTAAATATTCTTCCAAAAAAGATGATTCTAAAGTTTTAAAGATTATTATGTGTTGATAAGAATTGTTTAGGGATTGATGAATATAGCAATATTAAATGTATTTCATGTTAATGTATTCTTTCCTCAATTGCTTGCATTGGTTTGTATTGTGATTGTACCAACGTGACACTTTTCCCCTTAAGTTTCAGACATGAGGAGGCAGCTGCTGTTCCAGGAAATGTTTTCATGTCAAACCAAAGATTGAGATCCAGTTGAAAAATGCTTCAACCTCTTCTGTTCCAGAAAGGTTGAACTCACCATCTGATAATCCCTGAGCTCCAGAGGTCATGCGTGTGCACGCTGAAGACATAAAAGCCCTCTCCATAGATCACTGAATTCATGATCCACCGTGGAAAGTGAAGGAGAGAGGAAACGCGTGCCATATTTTTCAGAGGCGGTATAGGTACAATAACTGTTCGGCCTACAACTACTGTTTGGAGTCCTTCTAATGATGACGTCACATTGTGTGATGGGCTGTACGTTGGTCTGATGACGTTTAAGATTGGTCCGCAGGTTTACAGTCTATAATAGGTTCCACAGGGCTAACGCCGTTCTTTTACACGCTTACACTTATCACTTATCACACTTATCATAGCCTCACTCTCAATACAAAAAATGCTGAAAGCAGAAATGCTGCTATTCAAAGGTTATCAAAGTCTTACACTGTTTAAAGTAAGTAACAATGTGACTTGATGTGTTGAATTTACGTTGTAACACGTAGAGACCACTGATTAACTTATTACCATTTATTACCATCAGTCATTACACAGATACTATAATAATACTCTTTTTTTGTGGTGTATTGGATGAGGACCTGTATTACAACTGTCAGGGAAACCTGCGTTTGGTCGTGTTTCAAGCGCAGGTTTGTGACATTTTAAGAAGTTGTCACGACCATCTTGGCAGTGGGGGTCATCATGGCAGACGGAGAACATTGGAGAAGGTTTTTGCATCCTACCACTGGAAAACTGCACGGAAGGATTTAAATAAATGGGTACGATTTTTTGACCTCTTGAACTATGTGTTCCTACAAATGATAATTAGGATATTCTGACTGTAACTGCCCATTAAACCTGATAAGCCATTTGTTAGTTTGTGATGCATTTCTATAGTGTAGTTACTACCTTTTTTCTGAAATATACAATATCCTTGTGAGGGAAATAACTGAAATTAATTTAATTCCCTCTTTCAAAGGTTTGATGAGTGTCCCTGCTGTCATCATCATGAGACAGTAAAAACTGTTGCTCCTAATCTTCATTCCATTGAAGTTCAGGAAGCTTGGAGTGTCCTTGAGATAGATTTAATTGGTCCCCTTCCTACCACCGCAAAGGGCAAAAGGTAGCACTAAATTTCAAATGGTGTGTATGAATTCATCCTTAGTTAATATATGCAGTTTTTCTATTTAAAAAACAAGAAACAGTCGTGGAAACTAATTGAATCTCATGTTGCAGGTTCATTCTGACAGCCACAGATCTTTTTACTAAGTGGGTTGTAAGTCTGTGGGTGTGTATCGTTCTTATTATTATTTTGTTAAACTAACGGGCAGAAATGGGCTCCTGTTCAGCTAACTGGTACCACAGCAGTCAGTACATGACCACGACTACTGGCCTGGTTTGGGATATTTACAGTAGCTCTACCCAATCCAAGCCATGCTTGTAGGTATACTTGTGTCTACAGCAAAAGTAAATTTGAATGGTTTTATTTTTATATTGTTGTTTATATTTGTTTGTTTTTATCTACGCCTTAAGTATGTTTTTGGATTGTATTTGCAGCTAAACTATGTACTTGATGAAAGCAGATCTGGAGCAGAGATTTTGGTCAAGGATGAGGATGTCTGTCTGACAAGGGAAGACTTCCAGACCTTGGGTCTTAGTCAGTGCATGGAATTCCATCTATGTACATGTATGTTTAAGTAGATGTATGAAATTTCAGGTTACTACACAAAGTACTCACTTTTGCCACTCTGTTTCAGATTGGAAATGCATGGTTCAAACTCGTCAAAGAGGCTGCTCAAAGACATGTATGGTGTTATTTATTAAATCACACAAATATTCCCTCATAGACATAGGACCTCATAATTGTAATCTTTTATTGTCACATAGTGTATTCTAAACAGTGAAACATTGTTTTTGTGTATTCTTGTTTGCCATATGTCATTTGCATTAATGTAGGGAAAGAATGTCCACATTGACTTCCATGTTGGAACAGCATACTTGTCTACAAAGACACGGGATCCAATGGCTGCTCTTCCTGTAAGGCTTTTTTTTGTCTGACGTTTTTTTTCCTTGACATAGCTTAAGTTATAATTTAGCAAATTTGCTTGTTTAAATCTCCAGGTTGATTGTCAAACCAAACACCTAATTATCATCCCTGCCTGGAGCTGACAGCCTGGAAGAGCAGATCACCATTTGCTTTGTGTTAGTTTATTTCAATTTAATCAGTATATTCAGTACATTTATCTCAATGTAGGGTGTAATTGTAGTTCTTTTGAAAATGGTTCACAGGTTCTGAGGCCAGCAAAGAAAGAGCTGTTTTTGCTGGATTCGCTCAAACCAGATGGCTTTGGCGACAGTTGTTTCCTAACCATCTTTAGGTTTTGTGACATAAAAAATCAGCCCCGTTCTGTGGCTTGTTCAATTTGGGATTAATAAGAACAAAATTCACAGTATTCCAATCATGCAGGTACAGAACACATTGACCTGATCTGGCAAAGGACAACATTTTAATTTCTAAACTCTGCTTCACAGCAATGCTTGAGAATACTATGAATTGCAATGTTTTGTTCGCCTAAAGCCCCGTTCTAAGGCTGTTTTTAAAGGTTTAGCCTCGTTCTAAGGCTATGAAATGTGTCTTTAAATAATTTGTGTAGATCATTTGTATTTCTAATGATTTTGACAGTGACCTCACTCAGCACATTGCTCCAGGCCAGTGGACAACAAAGTTCGGTAGAGACATGAAGGTAAATGTCACCAGTGTCTAAGCATTGTGTTTTGTTGTAAATTTCAGTATTTGTTGCTTTAACATTACTATATGTTGTCATTAATCTTTGACCAATTTTATAGGGTTTCCCTCAACAAACCACAGCTGTGGCATCTTTATCTTGATGTATGTAAATTGTTATGTTGTCTCTATTTAAGTGAGGGTGGGGTGGGGGGTTGGATTATCTGAAACTGTTGTATCTGGATTGATCTTCTTTGCGTTTCACAGTATGACCTCAGCATGAGCACAGGCCTTCCGTTTTTGTTCACTGAGGTCAGTACTTTTTTCTTTACATATGGAGTGAAAAATAAAAAAGGACCCAAAAATGACATTTCCTATGTAAATTGTTTATGATTTCAGCAGACTGAGTCTAAGTCCGAATGCGTTCTACACTTTGTGCGATTTCCATTTTTTAGGTGTGTAATATTTTTATATAGAGGGACATGCCTCATATTTGCAAATGGTGGTGTGTTAGTCTGATGGAACGGTTCAAGATAGATGGGTAAGAGAGCTGTAAATGTAACTTCCAAAACAAACAAATTACTTCAAAATCACTTTTGCTTTTTTGATCTGTGACTAACAACACTCAACAGCCACAGGCAGAGGTTTGCATTCTGGACCAATGAGGCTAAAGCCTTGCTCCAAGGGTCCCTGCAGCCAATAAACAGCATCCCAAAAGTCAAAAAGAGGTGGGGCTGGTGATGGCACTAGGGTGCATCATTTTTATTTATGGTTGCTTCATTAAGAAACTACATATTTTAATACAAGCATGCATACTTCTCTCCCTAAAGGTTGAGTCAGACAAAGCCAGCAGGTGCTTCATATTGGAGGTGATCTTTTTTTCTTAAACTCCAACCAGTGAAGACTACTGAACACCCAACACATGCACACCAGAGGAACGAACACATGCACTGTTCATTTTTAATGTTCACATTTCAGCCAATTTATGCGAAATTCAATTGAGGTTTTTAATGTGTTTTATTTTGCCTAACCGTGTTTTACAGTTGCCAGCATCTGTCCTCTCTGAGGTTCTGAAGGAGGTGGTGCTCCTGGAAGGAGATGGGGCTTATTTAACTTTGGCTCTTGTGTGCATCACCTTCAGAGACATTGTGTCGGCAGTCAGCTTCAGGAGACAGGCACACTTTCCGTGGCTTGATAGTAAGCGCTTTATTTAAGGGTACAGTGGTGTGAACAATACTGTCTATGCCTGTTATCAGAAGCTCTGTAGTAACGTCACTTTTGGTTCATACTTTGTTTTCCACAGGTGTATCTACATGGAGCAAGTTTTATGCATCCTACAAAAAGGATTTTTACGTGATGTACAACATTGGAACCTGCTGTGGGTGTAGACAGTTGTACAAAAACAACACACCTGGTAAACAAAACTGAATAGTTGGATTCTGTCATCAAAATTAGTTTTGATTTAAAAAGTTATAAACCACATGCGGAGTGTTGGGATCATTGATAAGAAGGATTTTCCTTTTTTTTCTGCAGGATATGTTGGAACGGGGAAGTAAGGAGTTCTGCAAGGATTTATTCTGAGGATCCTAATCCAGGATACTGCAGCCACTTTTGCAGCCAAATGCAATAGGTAGTCAGACACATAAACGTAGAGTAAATTCTATAGTTAAAATAGTTATGTTATTGATTATAAGAGTTTTGTCATGTGCATTAAATTGCTGTTATATGCTTTACATTTTATTATTTGATAATACATTCAATTTTTGCAATTTTTACAAACTAACTTTGTTTCTTTTTACTCCATTTTCAGCATATCCTCTGTGGCCAGCTGTGGAGACAAGCAGAAATTTGGATCAGAGACATAAAGCATTTGTTTCAGTGCTACTTCTTTGTTTTTTGTTGGTTGTTTGTTTTAAATAACTTGAAAAATACATAAAAATTGAACAAAAGAACAAGGTGTGAGTTCCTTTTTTTAATTAGTATGTTAATGCTTTCAACGTGTTTTAAAAAGGAAATATAAACTTTGCGATCATGACTGTTATAAATTGACATTTGGGCCAATTAAACCAGACTGCACACAAAACATATGAACTAAATGTTTCTCATTCATTTACAACGTTGGAAAAATAAGTTTATATTGCCAATGTGTGTCCCTATTATACATTTGGTGTAACAAACAATTATGTCACAAACTACTTAAAATTTATAGTGACATTATTAGTTATGAGGGAAACGAACTTTAGGTTCCAAAATGAAACGTGAAATGAAAATACAGAGCCAAAGCTCGACGCTACGTAGCTAAGTAGTTTGACCAAGTGGTGTTACTGTAGTGTGACGTAATTAGACGGACGCTATGTTTGTGTTTTTCAAAACTTTATAAACAATTGAGCTATCATACATAGAATAACGAACAGTAACTATATACATGTTACCTCGAATAACAATCACCACTGCCGATCATAACATATAAATAGAACATAAAAAAGAAACGAATGAACACAATACAGACAATAAAAGAAAAGAACATGTACCATCCAAATACTTTAATACTTGTTAGGGGTTCTCATTAAGTTTATAAAACCAAGTCATTTTAAGCCATTCTTCTATTTCATATAATTGAGTGATTGGAAACAAAAACAGATTTTTGTGCTCTATTACATGTTAAGTCGGTCGCTATGTAGTTTGTCCAAGTGGTGTTACCGTAGTGCAGTGCTTCTCAATTATTTTTTGCCAGGCCCCCCCTAGAAAAAAGAGAATGTCCCCCCACCCCCATAACCCCACCCCCACACACTCACTCGCGCAGTGACAATATATTAGGTTAGTATCTATAACAATTGTGTAAGTATACTTAAAGTTGTATCTTTTGACATTAACAAAAGAAAAAAGCAAAATGAATCCACTTTCCACTAATATTAACTTTATTTAGCCACAGAAACCCTGTTCTAGTCTAAAACAAAAAAGAAGATTAAAGTGCCTGAAATATAAAAAAATCTGTCAGTCCTTATTTGAAGTAGAAATATTTTGACCATGTGAACCATTTGATGCTGAGAAAAATAATTTAATCAATAAATAATATCAAATGTAAATTAATCAGAAACATTAACGCAGCAGCGCCAACATATTTAACGTTTTTAGTCTGAAGAAATAGATAAAAAATATTATGTTGATTTGTTTTTGGCTTGTTTATTTATGATCTTATAAAGTGCAGCTGTTTTCCTGCATTACTGCTGTCTTTATGTCAAATACAGACACCACCTACACGATAGGCAAAGAGACAGACAAAAAATACAATGATGGAAAATAAAGACACGTCATCAAAATGTCTACAGTAGTTGTAGGCCGAATGGTTATTGTACCTATACCGCCACCCCCACCGCCCAACTCGCCCATATCAAAACCCGTCACTGGGGGTAAACATTTTCAAAGCTCATATGTAGAATTTTAACTTGTATTTTTGCTTCCATTAGACCTGATGCTTTTTTCTGATTTTGGGATAGTTACAAGATGAGGGAAAACTCCAAAATCACCCACTAAACATTAAGGAAACATTTCGAAACCCCCGGAATTTGATTCTACAGACTCAGTTCTCTATAGAAACTTCTAGATGTATTATGGAAATGAGCGGAAAAATGAGCGGTCACTTGCTAAAGGATGCACGTTATTATTTTCCTCACTTTTACAGCAAAACTGCAAGAGAAAGTTAAACAGATCACTGATTTAAGAAAGTTGTAAGAAAATACCTGTTACCTGTTAATGTTGATAAAAATGCCTATGGCTATTTACATTTTTTTGTGCTACTTAATTTAACCATGTGAAAGTACAAAAACACAATGCCATTATTCACAGTTACTTCAGATCTAACTTACCAGTTACTTTTAATCTTATTAAAACTTGTCTTTGAGTGACATCTTTTGTCGGGACTCAAGAATCAGCGAGATGTTGACACATGTTCTTTTTCTTTCAACGTCTCCCTGCCAGGTGTGGCAGAGGTTTCATCTTCTCATCGATTTTAAGGTAATATTTCAGGAAGAAAAAGCAAATCTAAGAAAAATGTATGAGGTTTATTTTTTCTTGATTTGATCCATTTTTGCGTGTTTGTTAGTCTTTTTTTCAGATGGCTTCATCAGGGCTGCATGTAGATCTGTCAGAGGAAATCTTAGCAGCACTCGAGTCTGGGGAAGCCGTCACATCCAAGGCAGATTTACAATAGGCACATTTTTCAACTAAGCCAACTGAAAAAGAAAGGGTTAACATCGTCAAATAAAGATGCCCTCAGGTGGATGAGATGTTTAATCCCACATTTTTCACCAGATATTACAGAGAAATACCTGGACAGGTAGTGGAAGAGACTACTTTGTGAAAGAGAATATTGTCGGAAAAACAGCAATCTTGATGAATGGAATTTGAGACCATACATCCCTCCAAATGTTCTTGGCCAGCGGTCCACAGAAAAGAATAACTCTTTAGATACTGTACCTAAAAGGGAATATTTTATCCTTGATGTCAATAAGCAGTTAGCCAAAGAGGTAGCCCAGCTGAAAAACGGAGAGACAATCACCCAACAAAACCAAAAATGCAGAACGGCGAGAAAAACAACACAGTGAAAATATCAAGGAGTTACGTTCAGAAAAAAAGCATCTTGAAACGGAAAATGAGTCACTCACAGAAAAGCTGGAAGGAAAAAAAATGCTGTAAAAAGGTTATCATTGGATTCCAGCAGATTCCAATCAAAGATAGCATGCTTTCAATTTGAAGCAGGAGAAAAGGAGCAATGCGAAGCATGTAATGAACTGTCAGACAAGTTAAAAAGTATTTTGGAGAAAAACAAACAGCTGAGAGAGGTTAATGCTAATTTGATTGATCGAATTAAAGAACTTAAAGATGATTCTGTTCAGCTTTTTGATGAAACAGGGGCTTATTTCCCAAAGGTTAATAAGTGTGTGTGGGTCATGAATTGTAATGTGGCACATAGTCAGGTTGGACCTGTGATGAAGGCCGCATTTCAGTATATTTTGTGGAAAAAGATGCAACTTATTGCCCTGTGAATCCACTGTAAGAAACATGGACAAGCAAAGGCTCCTTGTTGCTCAAAAGCAACTTTGTGATATTCAAGACCAAATTAACATTAGTTTAGAGGCAGATGAGACCCCCAAATATGGATAAAAATATTGTGCATATGTCTTGGATGATGTGGAGAAAAACTCATATCTGTTAGGTATGTGACAAATGTCGGACAAGTCAGCATCCACAACCCTACAGACCTTTCAGGAAATACTGGAAGATGTGAATGATTCTTGCACTCTGGCTGAAAAAAGTGAGAAATCTGAGGCTCCAGGACACAAGCTGTTGTGTAACATTGCTTCGACTATGTCTGAGCCACAGAAATAAAATTCAACACTTTGCTTGAAGATTATGGGAAGGAGTTTTAACCCATCTACAAGGGGAATGCATATAATGACTTAACAGAAGAGGTTAAGGCAAGTCTTTCAAAGCTACATAACTTTTTTTGTGGTCTACATCTCCTTGTTGGGATGGCAGATACTGTATCTGCAGCATTGTTGGCCCTCAAGCAGCTGAATTTCTCTTCAGAGGAACCTTTGGATGATGAAAGGGAAAAGATCCATGGGAAGAGTAACCCAGTGACCGAAAGGTTGGCAGTTCGATCCCCACTCTCCCCAGCCAGCTGTCATCTCCCGAGCACGGGTCGTCTGCAAGGATGCCTTTTGACCTTCTTGGGGGAAAAGACTTGGCTGAAGTTGATGCTGACAACTTGGATGACTGGGTGAATGCGCACCATGAGAGACTGAAGATAGCAGTAGAGGTCGCAGGGTTGTCAGAACACAAGGAGCTTCCCAGAGACAGAAACAAATATATGATCATAGTTCATGCAGTGCCTTGCTTAGGTCAGGTGACAGAGTGGCAATTACAAGCCTAGAGGTCGAAACAAGATTCCGGACAAGTGGGAGTCACAGCCATATATCATACTCAAACAGAACTACCCTGATATCCCAGTTTTCACTAGATCAGCTGAAGTTGTGCACTTTTCAGGTAGCAACCAGGAAGCAAATAAATATTCCCTCACTCCAAGAAGAAATAGAGTCAGACAGCGACGTCACCACAGTTAGCTTCCCTTTATTGGTTAGTCAACACTCTGACGCTCAGGAGGATGACCATGCTATGGCTGTAGGTGAGCCCATGACTACAGAAGCGAAGACTGAGATGCAAGAACAGGTCCATGTTGGTAGTGACTCAGATATTCCGTCAGATGGTGTAGAATACTCAGGGGAAGAAAGTGGGGGTACACGTCGGGGCAGTGAGGGATTTCTCCAGCATAAAAAACCGCACTGACAAAACAGGGATTTACTGGAGCTGTAGCTGCTATGGCAGGGTTTAGCAGGGGGTAGTGTAACGGTGACAGAAAGTGATGAGCGGGCCGGAAATGACGTCAGACGTAGGACCAAGGTGGAGCGCAGAAGCGGAGCTCGGAGGCGGAGTGCGGAGGCAGAGCACGGAGGCGGGGCGCAGAGTCAGTGACAGTGATGCATTAGAATTGTGGTATAGTTAGTGTAAGTACAACAACAATTCAATTACATATGTAACTCATTTTGTAAGGTTTACATTAAGTGTTGTCCTTTGAATTCTATGTCTAGGATTAGACGACAACCTTAAGGCCCGTACACACCGGGACGAATATTCGCCTGGCGTTATTCGCCAGCGTTTTTCGCCACGTCTTTTGTGTTCACACCCAGGCGATTTTCGCTGACGATGAGCCGACTGAACATGCAATTTCATTCCCTGACATTAGATGGCGCTGTACACAAGGTAGTCGCTTGTCACTCAGAAGAAGAGAGCCAGTATTTACGCGCTTGTCAGAAGAACATGGTGAGTTTTATCGCCTGGTACAAGAGCTGAAAATGTCTCATGAGCGTTTTCGGGGATATTTTAGAATGTCCGTCATTATTTCTTTGCGGCAGTGTAGCCGCTACTTGGCGTCTATCTTCTTCGCTGGTATGTGTGCTCAGCTATGCAGTGTTGTGTTTGAGCGCCCCCAAGTTGTGTTTTACTGTAACTTCAGAAGCTCCAGACACGTGAGCAAAAGCGCCATTCTCATTGGTTGAATGGATTTCGACGCGAGGCGTCAAAAAGAAAAAACGAACCCGAGGCGTTTTTTTTTTTTGACGCTTTGACGCGTGGCGTTTTTTCGCGTCGGTGTGCACACTCTCATTGGTGCCCTTTGTTTAGTCACGAGGCGAATTTCGCCGACGAAAATCGCCGGCGAAATTCGTCCCGGTGTGTACGGGCCTTTACACGGGTGGCAGAGGAAAACTTCTTGATGAACAACAAGATCAAGGGATCTGTAACATGGTGCTAGCAAATAATGCCATCACATTGAGACAGATCCGCGCTGCAATCCTAAAAGACAATGCCATATTCCAAAATGTCAACTCTATAAGCATCTCCACAATAGATTGCGTATTGAAGAAGCATCAGATGACAATGAAGCAAATTTGCAGGGTACTATTTGAGAGGAACTCTGATAGAGTGAAAGAGCTGTGGTACCCGTATTTACATGCGAGTCAGTTACTGGTTGTCCATCATTTCAACCTTTTTACAATTAAGCAGTGGTTCCCGAACTTTCTTGGCTTCAGTTCCCACTTTACCTGATTTGTGTATCCAGGTAATCCAGGTATGAAAGTATTTGATTTATCTGGCTTCAACATTTCACCTAAAAACTGTAGCTTACTGTACGATGCAATTATTATAATCCTTATTTTGAGAAATATAACATATAATATGAAAAAAAGTTTTCCAATCAGTGCCTCTCATGTAAATCTAATACTGTGGGTTTTACTGTAACATTTCATTAGTCATTGATGATTTTCCTCCTTTCCTTTCTGTCAAATACCCTCTGTAGTACCTCTGCATAGGAGTACATGTACCCCAGGTTTGGAACCACTGGAATAGTAGCCAGTAGTATATTGAACTTGTGGAGAACATAGGACAGTCCTATGTAATTGTCTGGAACTGTAGTATATGACTCTTCTGTATGACTGATTTTATGTTCTCTTTTTTTATGCTATTGTAGAGAATAATGGCATTGGAAAGAAATGAGACCCCTCACATCCTCGTGTTTGTGGATCAAGCTGGCTTCAACCTGGCCAAAGGCCGAAGACGTGGCCGTAATATTATTGGCCATCGCGCAACGGTGGCTGTTCCAGGCCAGTGAGGGGGCAATATGTGTGCTGCCATATCTGAGAATGGCATGACCACTCGCATCCACAGTCTTGGCCCATACAATACACAGAAGCTCCTCATCTTCTTGGACCACCTTAATTTTGATTTGATCTCTGAAAATGAGAGAGGTCTCATAGGGCCTCACCTACTACTATAGGTTTTGTATGGGACAATGTGAATTTCCACCGTTGCCCGCTTATCAGGACCTGGTTCACTACTCTTCCAAGGATGGTCATTGTGTTCCTACCACCCTACTCTCCTTTCCTCAATCCTATTGAGGAGTTTTCTCCACTTGGAGGTAGCTAGTGTATGAGCATCGGGCTCAAGATCAGAGGTCCCTGCTCCATGCAATGGATGCTGCGTGTGAGGATATAACAGGAGATCAGTGTAGGGGATGGTGTGACATGCACGCCGTTTCTTCCCTCGTTGCATCGCAAGGACGAGAATCTGTGGCCAGACAGACAGCAGCGTGAGGATGGCCAGCAGGGTGAGGACAATGGCCAGGAGAGGGAGGGTGAGGACAGCGATCAGTGAAGAACTGCTAGTTGTGAAACTCAAGCATTATTTACAGCACTGTAGGCTGCATATCATTTTCATTGTTTTTTGTTTGTGTTCATATTATAAAGTATATTAGACTGCATACATTTTCTTTTTACTCTGATGTTTTAAAGTTACTTTATGTGTGTGAATGATAATGGTTACAATTTCCTTGGGAGTATGAGTGCAATGTGTGCTGTTAAACCTAAGAGGCTATTCTTACCCTAAAATCCTTTTTTTCCTGTTTGATTCAAAATTGTATTCTGTTAGCCATACAATATGACTATAACTCTTTACATGGGAAAAGGATTTCATTTTAAAGCATGAGTGAATAATTTTGGGACATATATTAGATTTTGGAAGTGCGCTATAGTGTTGTGCTGAACTGTAAGACTGTTTTCTCAAATGATCTTAGAATTTTCAGAATGTAATTGTAATTTCTGTTTCAAGAAATGAGCCAAACCAATTGAGAAAAACTGTAAAATCCTTTGGGTTTCACAGTTCCTCTAAATGCAAAGCGCTTTAGTAAATCTAAACGGATGCACATATGAGGTGTGTCATTCAACATCATTTGTGTGTTACATGGAAACCATGTGTCAACATTTAATGTGTTGTTTTTTTGGTGACCTTTGGCAGCATAATATCATTTTCAGGATCCTATAATATAGGCAAGGCAAGGCAAGGCAAGTTTATTTGTATAGCACAATTCGTACACAAAGTAATTCAAGGTGCTTCACAAAACAGAAAAATGCATTAAAATCACAATACATCATAGAAATAATCAACATAAAATTTACTTTAAAAGAAAAAAAAAAAAAAGGATTTAAAAAGAAAGGAAGGAAAGAAAAGTGCAGATAGGACTTTTCAATCATATACATGACTAAACAGAAATGTTTTAAGTCTAGATTTGAACATGAACACAGAAGAGGCCTGTCTTATGGCTTCAGGGAGGCTGTTCCAGATTTTAGCTGCAGAATATTGAAACGCTGATTCCCCTTGTTTAGTTCTGACTCTGGGAATCAACAGGAGGCCGGTCCCTGAGGTCCTCAGAGTACGAGATGGTTCATATGGCACTAACATGTCAGAGATGTACTTTGGTGCGTGGCCATGGAGAGACTTGTACACAAGCAGAGCTGCTTTGAAGTCTATTCTTTGAGGTACAGGGAGCCAGTGCAAAGACCTGAGCACAGGACTAATGTGATCATACTTCCTGGTTTTGGTCAGGACTCGAGCAGCAGCATTCTGGATGCACTGAAGCTGTTTTACAGCTCGTTTGGAGAGGCCGGTGAGCAGGCCGTTACAGTAGTCTAACCTACTGGAGACAAATGCATGAATAAGTATCTCCAGGTCTGGCTTTGACATTATGTTTTTGATTTTGGCAATGTTTTTCAGATGGTAAAATGCCGCTGATGTTACTGACTTGATATGGCTGTTAAAGTTCAGGTCAGAGTCCATGATTACCCCTAGATTTCTGACTTGATTTGAGGGTTTAAGAGACAAAGAATGAAGGTAGCTGCTGACACTTTCTCTTTGTTTCTGTGGGCCAAAAACAATAACTTCGGTCTTGTCTGAGTTTAGCTGGAGAAAGTTGTTCTGCATCCACGCGCTGATCTGTTGGAGGCAGTGGTTGAGTGAATCCACTGGCCCATATTCACCTGTTGTCAGTGACACATAGATCTGAGTATCATCTGCATAGTTGTGATAAGAAATGTTATTACTGCGTATTAACTGCCCTAGTGGCAGCATGTAGAGGTTGAACAGAAGGGGTCCCAGGATCGATCCCTGGGGCACACCACAATTCAAGCCCATGTAGTCTGAGACACAACTACCAATTTCAACAAAGTATTTCCTGTCTTCTAGATAAGACTTGAACCAACTTAGGGCAGATCCAGAGATGCCAACCCAGTCTTGGAGTCTGTGCAAAAGGATCCCATGATCAACAGTATCAAAGGCAGCGCTCAGGTCTAGCAGGATTAAGACAGATACTTTTCCATCATCAGTGTTCAGGCGGATGTCATTGGTTACCTTGATAAGGGCAGTTTCTGTGCTATGATGGGGTCTAAAACCTGACTGGAAAACATCAAATGAATTGTTTAATAAGAGAAAGTCAGTGAGCTGTTGGTAGACAACTTTTTCAAGGACTTTTCCTAAAAATGGCAGATTAGAGATAGGTCTGTAATTATTCAGTACAGTGGGATCAAGACCGCTCTTCTTCAGGAGGGGTTTAATGACTGCAGTTTTTAAGGCCTCTGGAAATATTCCAGATTGAAGAGACATGTTAACTATTTGAGTAATTGGTGGCAACACACTGTTCAGGACAGACTTTAGAAATCTAGTATACTGGGACGATTGCAAGATGTCGGCATATATATATATACATATATATATATATATATATATATATATATATATATATATATATATATATATATATATATATATATATCCACTGTAACTGTCCTCAACGTCTGCTATTGTTCCTTCTGGGAGTGAGACCCCCCCTGTGTGGACTACCTTGCCTCTCTTTGTCACCATCCGGCTGCATTTCTCGAGCCCGAATGACATCCCAATGTCATTACTGTAGATCCTGGTGGTGTGGATCAGGGAGTCAATGTCACGCTCGTTCTTAGCATATATATACATATATACATACATATATATATACATATATACATACATATATATATACATACATATAGATATATATATATATATATATATATATATACATACATATATATACATATATATATATATATATATATATATATATATGTATACATACATATATATATGTATACATACATATATATATGTATACATACATATATATGTATACATATATACATATATATATATACATATATACATACATATATATATATATATACATATATATACATATACATACATATATACATACATACATATATATATATACATACATATATATACATACATGCATATATATATATACATACATACATACATATATATATATATATATATATATATATATATATATACACACATATATACATATACATATGTATACATGTATACATATATCCAAGGTACTTGTAACTGTCCTCAACGTCTGCTATTGTTCCTTCCGGGAGTGAGACCCCCCCTGTGTGGACTACCTTGCCTCTCTTTGTCACCATCCGGCTGCATTTCTTGAGCCCGAATGACATCCCAATGTCATTACTGTAGATCCTGGTGGTGTGGATCAGGGAGTCAATGTCACGCTCGTTCTTAGCATATATATACATATATACATACATATATATATACATACATATATATATATACACATGTATACATACATATATATATATATACACATATATACATACATATACATACACATATATACATACATACATATATATACATATACATACATACATATACATACATACATATATATACATACATACATACATATACATACATACATATATATACATACATACATACATACATACATACATACATACATACATACATACATACATACATACATACATACATACATACATACATACATATATACATATACACATATATACATATACACATATATACATATGTATACATGTATACATATATATATATGTAAGGGATGTGTGGAATGGATTTTCTTGGCAAAGGAGAAGACAGATTTGTGAACAATATTTCAGAGAAGTGGTTATTTTGTGTATGTGGAAAATGCTTCACATCTTTGAGTTCATACCATAAAAAATAAGAGCAATAGCAACTGGTGAGCTGATGCCCATAACCAAAGATTGCATATTTGACTTGGAGTTTTCACCACTAATTGAAGCTGTAAGCTCCATGTATCTTTTTTATTTTAATATTTAAGCAAGCTTGTTACTAAAAACACTTTTTTTTAAGATTGAGGAGGTGAACAATATGACCAGCTTCACAGAACAAATTGTTAATTGTGGTTACACTGGTCCAATAAACAAGAAGCGTAAAGATAGTATTATCAGGTTTGTCTGCAAAAACAAAAAGGAAAATTCTGGTTTGTTTTCATATCATGGCAGTCATTGGAAAAGGTTAAGAAAAATATAGATGCCTAATTTTTGGACATGTGTCTCATCTGCGTAGTGCTGACTGGCATAATCCTGGTATTAGTGATACAAAGCAGAGAAACCTGCCTTGTATGGTTTTATTCCCCTTAAAATCTTTCCACAAATACAGATCCATGGAAATATTAGTGATTTTAAATTAGGTGGCAGTTTTAAAATTGAACTAATCCTGTATTTCTGTTTTTTGTAAGGGCCATTGTCCTGCACGCCACAACTAAAAGGACACCAATGCTGAGCCAGCTACGGCAAGACTTGGATGTCAACAACTTTCTAAAGGTCATCGAAGCAAATTCAGAACATTGCCATGGTCTGTTTGTTGCAGGCAATATTCTGAATGTACGTTTGACCATTTAATTTACCAACACGCTATGTACTCATTTTAAATTGATACAAGCAAAACCTTGGGTCGTGTTGAGTTTTGTGGTTTTTAGTGCCCGGATTGTGTGATAGGCTGAGGTATTCAGCACCTTCCTCGTCTCTGTGGATGCTAAAAGATGCCATGGTCAGCTCACGGCACCCCTCCCTCCCACGTCCAGCCAAACACAGCTGGATGTCAAACCACACCTTTCTGACGTGGCCAAGGGGCTTTTCAGGAGACAGTGTAGTTTTCAAAGTGTATGTCCATGTTTTTTTTGAGCCAGGAAGTCTCTAAATATATTAACGGCCTATTTCGTGGTTTTCTTTGTGTTTACTTCATCCTTGTCATCTTCCAAAAAGTTCAAACCTTCTGGTGTCACTTCCTTGTGTCTCCTCTCCTTCTTTTGATGTTCTTGTCTCTCTTTCTCTGTGGCTGCATCCCAGTCATCAAAATTATCAAATTCACCGAACAAGTTAAAAGAAACAACGAAATCACTCATGTCTTTTTGCTGTTTCGTTGTAAACTGTGAAATAACGTATCTCAATGTATGTTTTATGCCAGTGCAGTGATGTGACTGGGACTTATTTTTTAGGCGTGCAGTTATCACTGTGGTATATCATTTTTTAATGCACACCCAGCAGTCAATCAGAATCAAGTATTCACCCAGATCATGGTATAAATTTCTTTCAAGTATGCTGTCCTATTTTATCTGTGATTTGATTGATCAAAAATTTCATCTCTTTTTGTTTCCTTCTATTTTGCCTCTGTTCAACCCTGTTCCAGACAGTATTCATGTATCACTATTTTTGTATTTCTACCAAAAATGGCTGAATCTTTCCTCCACAGACACATGCAACACATTTTGTCACTGCATGAACAAACACATTCGGTTTTTGTGTGTGAGTCAAAACTTATTTCTGAGTCTGTACTTTTATTTTGAAAAGTGTTGTTCCTTTCTCACAGTAGTTGTAGCTTGCAGCTGTGTTCACCTGCTGTCCATAAATGGCTTCAGCTGCTCCTCGTTTCTCGTTTTCTCTTCTGTATATAATCAGCTTGTTTCAGTGCAGCACTGGTCAGCTCATTGTCATGTGTGAGATTGTTGGTGTGGTTCTGTGTCAGACTGTGAACCTGAAAGACTTGTTGAACTGATTTTGAAAATTTACACTGAACTTACAGCAGATTTCACCTCTGTCTTTCTGTATAATTGAAATATTTATGTTAGGGATGGAAGTAGAAGCCTCATGAAGCTTTCATGAGGTTCATGTAATTGTGCTAGATAAATGAACCATTTAGGGCTTTGAAACCACACAGACAACCACACAGCGGCATCTGGTGGTGGACTGGATGTATATTATCTACTTTCGACCAAACGAAGCATTTGGCGCGTCATACGTCGTCAACCACGTGATCTGCGCTAGTTGACACACGCCCCAAAACATTATGCCGAAACACTCTGTTTCATGAAGGTGAACCGCGCTCTGAAACATCCATGTCAAAAGGGCCATCCCTATGTAAAACACAATAATGGGGGGGTTGCTTGTGAACCAGGGCCTAGCTAAAATGACTTGGTCGGATACATCTCCCAGATTATTTAAAGACAGATTTTTTTTTTTTTTGCTACTGTTCTGGGTTTCAGCCGGTTTTGTCTTTGGCTGACTACTTCGCCAGCCTTGGAGAAAATCCTCTTACAAGGCACAGAGTAAGCTGGTGTGCATAAAAACGTCGCCAGTTTGTAGACATACTGGTATAAAACCTTGTGGGTGACCCAGTATCTCAGTGGGTCCTCCAGTTCTTGGAATGTGGGGCTCCTTTAAAAACCTAGAACAAAATTAAAGACTTATTGTAATGCACCAGTTTAAAATGAGCATAAATAATGAGGCTCATAATGTTTGCTGTACCTCTGAACCTCCACTGTTGCAGTGGTGCTGGTCACCTGCTGTTGAGCCTCCACATGTCTGTCCAGCAGGGCCCAGAGACCACCATCCTCCTGCTGATTTGAAGGGCCTTCTCTAAATGCTGACTAAGGCGGTTTCTCTGCTGGAAATAGCGGCTGCATTTTTGCAGCACACTCTTTAGTGAGTCACTCTATGGCCGTGTGGAAAGAGCTTGGATGCAGAACCCCAGCTCTTTAAACCTGGTCCAACAAGATTGCCATTGGAAGAGCAGTGACCTTCTCCAGAGCTGAAAACTTCTCACAAAGATTGTTCTTCAAGTTGGTGGCCAATTTTTTTTAACCCAGTGGGTGTGTGAGCTGGCCACATCTGTTCCAGATGTAGTGTTTCAGCACTTAAACAAGTGGAATTAATTCAGAGGCTGACCCACTTTTTTCCTCACAAAGCTAAACCGTGGCCTGTTGAAATGAAAAAAGAAGGCTGAAGCAGTGGTGTATGGCCTGGTAGTCCTGTGAGGGGAATGGAGGCCCTGCTAACCACAGCTAAGCATTGCATTTGGCATTGTACTTTTCCCCCACTGTTGTCCTCAATACCTTCCTACTAGGAATAATGTAGGAGGGGTCTAAAAGGTTGACAGAAGCCTAATGGTGTCATTAAATGAAATGCAGCTGATTTATGTACACAAGAATAGATGATGTAAATTCTATAAAACTATTAACCACCATTAACCAGGATTAAATAATTCATGTAAATCATTTTTGTTCATGCATTAAACATTGAAAAACAAAACCAACAACAAAGTTACATTTTTTTTTTTTTGCACAATATTTTGAAGTGTGACAGTCTCTCCTTGCGCTCTTCCTCCCCTCCTTGCACTTTCCTCCTTTCTCCTCCTCTTAGATGGCGGGGGCTCTTCATCGTCCCATGTCTGCTCCTGCTCTTGTTGTACTGAGAGGATGTGGAAGGGTTCTCCTCCCAGGAGGAGGCAATGAGGCATGGAGGCCTCACTGGTGCCCTGCTGCCTATTGCCTCATTCATAAGGAGAACCACTGATGCTGCTGAAGGTTCCCCTGCCTCAGTGCCACTGCTGGTGGGAGGCCTTATAAGCTCCTTCAAATATCAAAAAGACACTTGTGAACAAATAACTTATTAAAATTACACAGAATGTCTAAGGCCATCATTTCACAGACCTATGTCCAAGTTCTCCCACTTCTTGGATTTTTCTCGGGGGGGGGAAAAACCTTTTCTGTTCTATTTTACCTTTTGCCTTTTTAACTTGTCCTGTCCAACAGCTTAGCAAACAGATGAGAGCTGAAAGCCTCGTGTTGGACATATTTTACTGTTACAACAGGGGTTATGAATCTTTTTACACAATAGGTGTATATTTTAATTAACCCCTTTTTTAGTTTGGGCTATACTGCCTTGGCTGGTTGGGAGCAGAGAATATGTGAACAGCAACAACCGATCAGGAACACATGTCTGGAAAAGACCAGACTGGTTGAGTAAAAATACTTTTCTATTATGTTTTGTCATATGTGGTGTTAGAATGCATTTGAAAACCACAGACATGCTTTCACTCTTAAAAATCAAAATAAGTTATAAACTTGCAAATGTGACTATACTGACAGGATGTGTTAGAGGGAGGACGTTTCCATGTCCTGCTCGCACAAACGGCATTTCCACGCCTTGGTTTTGAATTCATGTCACGGGAAAGAAGGGAGCACCCAGGTGCAGAGAGGAGAGGAGGCAGTTGTTGCAGGATGACAAGGATTTTAATAACAAAACTAAAGAAACCCAAAAGCACTGCTAAAGCAGGCAAACTAAAACTCGAAACTCGAAACACTCATTACTCAAAGACTGGCGAAGAGCAGAATATGGACCAGCACAGGAGGAAAGGAAAGACGAGACTTAAATACATAAAAGGAACAGGTGGAAACACTCAGGACTGATGGGGAAAGGTCAAACTTGAAACAACAACAACAAAACTGGAAATACTACAAAATAAAACAGGAAATCAAGGAACCAAATACAAATAAACTAAAACCGTTACAATTCAATTTTATTTTTATGGCCCAAATTCACAACAGTGGGCTTCGTATAAGTAATGGATAAAGTAAAACATAAAAACAAAAGGATGATGAATACATAGACTTCAATAGGAAAATACTAAATTGAACTAACAAACTGACTAAGCTAAACTTGCATCCCTGCCCTTAGACCCCCCCCCCCCCCCCATCCGCAGTAAGGAAACTCTTAAAAACCGGATTCCGTTTTTTTTTACCTAGAACTCAGAAGAATTAACTTATCTAACTCTACAACTACATATTTAAAGTCCAGCAGACGAGCTACATCCAGATAGAGTTGGGAGGACAGTCGGGGCACGAGTCGAGCCAGAGGCAGGATCCACAGCCAGGTGTAGGAGCGGTAGTAGTGGCGAGCCAGAGACGAGGTATAGGAGCACGGATGAGCCAACTGGAAGCACTCCCACTCCCCTAGAGGGGAGAGGGAAAGGGGGACAGTACATGAATCGCACTGCACCAAACAGAGGCATGGAGAACTAAATGACAAATAATCAAGAATAGAGAGGAGGGTAGAAGTAGATGAGAAAAGGGGACAGAACCCCAGTGCACCATAGTTTCCCCAGCTTCAAACTTCTGGCAGCCTAAATGGCAACAAATTGCTATTAAGTTTAATTTAAACATTAACTTTAAGTTAAATATTCTCTGAATACTAACTAGTCTGACAATAAGCCTGTCCAAAGAGGAATGTTTTCAGTCTAACTTTGAATGTAGAAACTGTGTCGGCCTCTCTTACACGAGCTTGGAGCTTATTCCGTAAAACAGGGGCTTGGTGGCTAAACGCTCTACCTCCAACTGTACTTTTACTAATTCTAGGAACCAAAGCAGTTCTGCATTTTGCGAGCAAAGTGTTCTGTTTGGGTGGTAAGGGACTATGAGGTCCTTAATATAGGACGGGGCCATTCTATGTAAGACCATATAGGTTAACAGGAAGATTTTGAACTTGATTCTAGAATCAACTGGGAGCCAATGGAGTGAAACTAACACAGGAGTGATGTGATCTCTTCTGCTAGTTCCTGCGTCTTCTTTGCATCTTCGTACTGTTGTATCCATTGGCAAACACTGGGCATGGAACCACCTGCTGCATTCATCACATTGTATCTGCAAGTCAGAAATACAAATGTCAAACTTGGGGAATAATTATTGTTCAGACAGCACTGAGCTATTGTGACATCAGAAGTCATTGCTGAAGACATGGTGCTGTGCAATGATTTTACTGAAGGTTTACAGCACAGCGTCACTCACCAAGTTGCATAAATCTTTGTTTAATGGCTTCAATACACTGATGACATAATTTCATAAAATTAAGAAAAACTGACATCTCCTGGAGGCCATTAGGTGTTCAAATTTACGTGGCCTTTCAAAAGTTTCACACACCATCATTCTGAACTTCTTCCAATATTGAAAGCTTACCCAGTCAGTGTGAGATGGTCCAGTACTTAAAGTTGTGGCGCACATAGCACAGTCGTTACACTTATCAAAAACTGAAAGGCAAAGGGTACGTCAATTATTAGTGGGAGTACAGTGGGCCAAGATGGAGAGGTAATGCATGCGCCTGAAGAGTGCAAGAGCCAGTTTTTGTCGTTCCTGTGCCATCTCCATCACTGCTGTGTGGAACAGAATCTTTGGTGGGTCTGGGAATGTTTCCATTATCGACCATGCCATCTGAACAAAACGGTATATAATAGCAGCATAAGGACCCAAGTTTCATTGTGGAATAATACAAGTGAGGTACTTGTCCACAACACATTAGTCTTGCTCTACTATGATGGTATCTACACCACAACTGCTTCCATCCTGCTGAAATGGGTGTGTCATGGTGCCCCCCTTAAATTTTATGTCCACCCAATCTGTTCTGTTGTGGCAGGTCCTCCTCATGTTAAGATACTCCCTGTAATGCATATAATAAATATAAAGTCTACAATATTTCACAGAAATATATTGTCAAATAATTTACTTAAGAATGCCATGAGTTTACAGGCATACTAGTCTGACAAATGGTGAAGGTATATTCATCGAATTTTATGTGGAAACATTAGTGATGTTGATGCAGGATTACTAGAATTTCTTTGCAGCATGAGCAGACTCTGCCAGCTCTGTCGTAGACTGCACAAGGTCAAGCAAGTAGACTCTACCTTCTGCTGCATTAATGTACAACAACCAAAATAATATCATGACAAAAATGGTTTGTATTTTATTTCACATTTGTGGTATAGATATTCACTCACCAGAAACTTCCAGTGTGTATTGTCATAGTTGACACAGGATACAATGGCTTTGTAGTTCTCAAAATGTATCGGTTTTAGATTGAAAAGAAGAAAAACAGTGGAAATGAGCATTTATTTTACACAGTAATACCGCTACATGCATTTTATGCTTTGGCCAAAAAGTCTGAAAATACATGCAGCAGCTTCTTTCATTCACAACATCACATTGAACTGAAATACAATTTACTTTTGACAAACTCTGCCTCCGGAACAATTCTCTCTCGTCATGCACAATCACTCCAGCCTTGTAGTGGTTCATGATGTAGATTGTGTCTGATAAATGAAGTTGACTGGCAGTAAGATGGAAGAGGCACTTGATGATCTAAACATGCATAGAGAAAAACATGCCATTCAGCATTGGATTATATCAAGTTGATTCTCTCAACTCACATTTATATACCCCCAACTATTCTCTATCCTGTATGGTTATCCAACAATCTACACTGGAGCCACCGGTTTCTAAGGCTCATAAGATCAGTATTGTGATTATCATGTGGTTAGTGTCCAAAGTCACTTCATGATTTGATTGATTATTGCTACAGACCTCTCCTGTGAGCCACTGGTGAGGTGCAAGGGAACAAAGTTCACTGTGGTGGACAATGAAGTGGTTCCCTCTAATCTGAAAGGGAATGACAGAGACAACCACTTCTGTCTTTTGTCTCCTCTACAATGTAGTAAGCTAAAAAACATTTGGTAAACATGTAGACGATCTGACATTAAGGTATACTTTGCAATCACTTTCAGTATCAATGTAAGGCATGCATGGGCATGGGATTAACTTGTACATAATCTCACCTCGGACTCGGCTGTTGCAGAGATGGTTGCATATCCTTCTCTCCTGTGCGTCTCTTCAGATGTGGATCCAGCTGTTGGCTGTTCTTGTTGTGGAGTGCACAAGTAGAGCAGTATTGCTTTTAGCAGCCACCATAACCATTGTGATATGCTTAAATGGAACTGGTCTCACTTTCAGAGGACAAGAACATCTCTTAGACATTGAAGCCACTTTCATGACACATGGGCTTATCATTTGTTGGTATAATACATTACAATATTTAAACAGTTCTTCATTTGCAACGACTAAATATTAGTTACAAGTATGCCTTAATAAATGCTCTCCTAAAATGATGTAACGTTAACAATTTATCTGTGGGCAAGTATTAAAAACAAAAATAAAAACTTATTCATTGACTGGACATGTCGTAAATGGCTGGTACAAACCTGTGCTTTCCTGTCTCAATGTACGGTTCCAAAGGGGGTCACAAACACACATGCTATTGTTTCTAATGGAGGGAACTACATTTGAGTGAAAAACACTCACAAAAATAACTACAATATGTATTTTGGTAGTTCCAGTCACAAGACAGTTAAACAGCACCTCAGGTTCTGGCCACTTGAATTGTAAAGTTGTTGTTAATGGTGAGACGTAGACACCTTTGCGCCCCACTCTGCCTTTCTTGCACTTTTCAACTTCCACTCTGTGGGACTTAAGTTGCAATGAGTTAATATTGGGTTTCTGTACAGCCATGTCATGTGCCAATTCTGAGTCAAATCTTACACTCTTTCTGGATATTTCTGTGTCTGCATATTCCAGGAGCAGGGCGTCATGCATCTTTTGGTAAACTGTTACAAAATCATCAAGTCGGTTCACAGTTTTGCGTTGAATCTAATTTGCTTCAGGTTCCACTGGCTTTTCTCCTATGATTCTTTGGGTTCTGTTGGCTACTGTGAAGTTCTACAAAACATGGCTCTAGCTGGAATTACAAATGCTGTATGCAGCTAGTCAAAGCATTCCATGTAGATGCAAATAAAAGTTTCCAGTTTGATTAGGATATTGCCTGTTTCCTGGACTGGCTGACCTCTTTATAACGCTTACTGAGATGTGTGTAAGCCGGACCGGTACCATGGTGCCCTTAATCTCCTAAAGATAATAAATACATGACATAGGCTATAACGGGACAAATTATACAGTCAGGTTATAAATATACAGTAGATACAAACCTAACATTAACTCAGACCAGAGAGTAGCATGTGGGAGAAAATATTTCTCCAAACTGGGAATGAATCCTGGAGAGTGGTATATATTGGATATCCCACAAAGGTCCAAAAGTGCTCTCTCAATAACTTGTTGGAAATGGGCTTTGAGTGGAGCACTTCCCACAGTATTCTGAAAATGATCATCATAATAGTATTTTGTGTAAACTCAACAGTGCAAGACGCTTCTCCAGACCAGCAGTCTTGCATTCCTGTGTACATCATTGTAGCACCACCTAGTGGTTAAACTCTCTCCCAACTTTAAGGATTTCTGAGAAATAGAAATAACTGAACCCAAAGTAATTTAGATGGTTCCCAAGATCCAATGTCTTTGATCTGTGTTCCGATTTTGCACATTCCCTTAACAGTTTATCCTGAACCATCCATAATTGAGGTTTTTTTTTTTTGTTCTTCTTCCATTACTGAGTAGTTTGGCACACAAACAGACAGACAAATGTGGTTGAATATATCACCCCTGCCATCTTTGGCAGAGGTCATGGATTAACTTCTAGTTTGGGATATTTTTCAGATGGATGTTTAATACCTTAGTGGGCAACACTTAGCATTTGCCCCTCCAAATATTTACCTTGTAGACTTACAGAGTGATTTTGTCTGAATAGACTGTGCCCATTTCTCTCATCAGTCCTAAGAGGTTCTCGTGGATCTTTGCAACATTTGGCCCTGAGCAGGGACTGCTGAACAGAACAGTACCACTCAGCAGAACCTGGTTCATTTGTTATAAAGTAGATGAGCATGCTACTAGTCCAAAAAATGTGCATCCCCAGCTTGTAGTGTGAGAATTATGCAAAGAAATGGATACATAAACTGACATCACCATTTTTAGAGACATTTCAAAATTTAATCCATACCATATAATTTACTTACTACTTTTTGCACAGGTCCTTGGCATTCCTCATGATGTGACTTAAACATCGAGGAGAATTGGCAGGTCAAACTGTTCATTGGAATATTGGCCAGTGATCAGTTGATAGTACTTTCACAAGACATCCTCCAGGGAACTGTGGCAAAAGGTCATGGAGATGGAATGGAGTAGTACAAGGGAGCCATCACAGATGATCATGACAGGTCTCTTGTTTACCCCATGTCCATACAGTCTCACGTGGTCAGTCTGAAAGTCCTGCAGAAAATAGGTTCACACCACTGATGTGGTGGTGTGAACCTATTTCAGGCAGTGGGGATGAACCCTTGGATGGGCTTCTCACCAGTTTGTACACGTAGTATGGTGGACTTTGCTTTACGGATTTACCGATCAGACACCTTTGGCTGTGACGTTGGTCAACTGCAGTCCACGGAGGTGCCTGCCTGACTGCATGCTTCTCAAATTTTGCCAGTCACTTTTACTAGTGGGGAAAAAAAAGAAATATGGTTGTGGTGGCAAGGGGTATTGGAAGGTGTCCAGGTCATTAGTGCTGGGTGCAGAGAAGCCAGAGAAATCCGAGGTGTTCCCATTCTGGTACAGACTCTATAACAGAGATGTCAGTTACCAAAATGTTATTTTTTTTAAACTGCTTATTTGAGAGACAGCGGTGTGACATCTGTGTGAGATCAATGCCGAATGCTGTCATTTATCCAAGGGGAAACCTTACTGACGGGGGCCAGTCTGGTTTCAATGGGGCAGACTTCCTCTAAAATAGAATGAAGGTAACTATTAAAAGTGCATAATAACGAATCAACATCTGCAAGAGCTAACTTCTCTACGTGCAGGCAAGAGCGACACAGAAAAAGACAAGTTAAAAAAAAATACAATGGTCAAAAATAAAAATGTCCTTAGGACAAATGGTCAATATGCACACTAGTGGTAAAAACAAGATTGAGTGTGCCGCATTTAACATGTGTGGACCCAAACACATGTTGAATAAAATCAAGAGTCCATGAGACTGCTGAAACCTCTGGCAAAGAGGTCAGTCATCATTAATGTGCATGTTAAAATCACCAACTATGTTCAGGTTAGACAGCTTCATAGTGGAGGATAAAAAGTCGCTGAATTCATTTAAAAAGAGGCTGTTTGGTCCAGGTGGACGGTAGACAACAGCACAGTACAGAAGGTTCTAGTCCCCGACTTTGATCACCTGAAGCTCGAACGGAGAGAACTGGGCAACGTTCACAGAGCGCAGAGGAGACGACTCCGGAAGACCGCTGGGACCCCCCCTCCTCGCCCCGAGGTCCGAGGCCGTCCGATGGAGTAAGCAGCAGAGTTTAATAGGAGATGAGTGGTCGGAATCCCGCTGCCAAGTTTTAGTCAGAAACATAATATCCAAGTTCGTTTAATACGAACGATTTGTTGGCCAACGATCGGGCATTGAAGAGCGCCATGCTCAGAGGGGCGGGAGCCCGGCTTATGTTGTCGGGGGGCGCAGGAGCTGAGGGATAATCCACAAACCACGGGGAGAGATGACCAGGCAGAAGAAGACCTTGGATGAACTGCCCTAAAGAAGCACGGCCTGTCCAAGCATGGACTCTGGGAAAAACATCTGAGTCGGTGGATGTCGACTAACAGCTGGCCAGGAATGCTCGACGCCGTCTTCCGGAAACCCCACACTTCCATTGCAGCCTAATCCTTACTTGGACGCCGGCTCTTTTTCTTCTCCTCCTCCACTGAGATCTGCGTAGGACCGGGTGGGCTTCAGCCAGGACACCTGCCCGGAGGCCCCTAATGGAGGGAACAGAGAACGCCGATGCAGGAAGGAGAGGTATCTTTGCCTGATCAGCAACAGTCCAATAGACAGCAGTGTGAGGCGGTCATAAATTAAAGCAGCTAAAACCTCGTTTGCACAAAATAAAACCAGAAGAACAGACAGAAACAGAACTGTAAATTTCTGTGAGAGTCCTGCTGGCAGCGACCAAGCCAAACACAGGCGCCATCTTGCTTTTAGCAAAAGCTGTTTACTCTGCCATATGAGTCTTTGTTGTTTGCTAATTCCTCATTACTTAAGAATCATACTGATGAAGTCATTGAAAGCAAACAAATCTACCCAGGTGCCATTAAATGTAGTCTTCTTGATAAACTTCAATTTTCTCTAAATTCTCCATCGTTGTCTTACCTGGGTCAGAAGTTTGTTGGGAAAAAATTATCCATTTCGTATCAAATTTGAAACTGAAAAATAGAAGCTATTATGTAATGGAATAGAAATAAAAATTAAGCCAATTCTCCTAAAGTTTTTTTTTTTTTTAGACATAATTGTGACAGACTAAGTATTGTGAACACAACCGTATTACATAAGCCTTGACAAGAAAATGAATTTAGAAGGTTTGATTTAAGGTAGTACTCACGAGAAACTTTCAGTGTGCATTGTTTATGTTGACACAGGACACAATGGCTTGATACTTGTCAAAATTGATCTAAAAAGCACAACCGTTATTTGCAACACAGAGAAAAAATGTATTGACTATGATCAAAAGATACCTATATATGTATAACTGCAGATATATACATATGTGTGTATATGTACTATTTATATGTAATTGTTGAATTCATTGTTATTTTACTAAATTTACCTTTTACAAAACATGTCTCTCTGGAAAAAGAAGATTATTTCAGCCACATAGTGACTGAGAATGTAAATAGTCCTCCCAAGATGTAGCTGACTTGCAGTTACATGAAGCAGGCTCTCAATTACCTTCATAGATTATAAAATGGACAAATATTACTTGTAGTTACTTATAGTTGATTATGCAAGTGTTAATGGCAGATAAAGTGTGCATTATTGGTTTTTAATGCACAACGTGGAAGCCTGAACCGTCTGACACGAAGCAGACTGTGTTATGTGGTGCAGCAAGATTCAGCGACATAAAGCGATATAGATTACGCTGATCGTCCCAATGGGTTGAGCAAAGAATCAGTTGAGAGAGAAAGTTCACCTCTTATTGCCTGTTTTTGTTCAGATGATGAAGCCTAAAGGTTGTTTTAAAGAAGCCGGCGCAGTGATACAGAACATTTAAGATAGGTGACCTGAACTTCTTTTTGGGGTGTGCGGTTATCACTTTTTAACGCACACCCAGCAGCCAATCAGAATCTAGTATTCACCCGGACCTTGGTATAAGGCATTTTATACCATGGTCCAGGTGAATACTAGATTCTGATTGGCTGCTGGGTGTGCATTAAAAAATGATGATCAGTTACTGGTTGGCTAGTCTGCAAGCTTTGATGCTCAACTTTTTCAAAGACACTACATTACATTTTTAAATCTCTGAATAAGCAGTTCTAATTTTCTTTCAAAAAAATTTTTTTCAATAGTTTATAACCCTTTTAGAGTAAAAAATATTGTATCTGATGCCTAGATGACTACAATAATGAAGGTACAAAACATGACTATACAAAGAAATGACAAAAAATATAAACCACTAAATAATAATTTAATTGACCTCATGTATTCATAATGGTAGTTTAAATTAGTCATTCCTGAAATACACAATTGAATTTTTTATATTCAAATGTATAATTAGCTATTTAAATTAATGAAAGCATGTTTAAGAGTGTTGCTGGGCTTCAGTAAATTCAAAACTACACAGAGTAGTATCAGTATATTTGTGCTTTGAAGTAGGTAAATTAAAGCTACAAGTAGCATTTAGCTGGCCCGAGCAACGTTCCGCTCGAGCAGTTTTGCGTCGCCGCAACCAGCCGCTTTGCACAAAGGAAGCGTCGACGTCGCATACAGTAATTCGACATCCAAGTCACGACGGCAACCTAATCTTCCGAAACCGCACGAAGATCTGCAAAAGGCTTTAGTGTTCACCAGGCATTGTCACAGTGCCACAACTAGGAATCTTGTGGATGGCACCATCGTCTTTTCAATTTCTGCTGGATTTCTTCAGTTGTTCCATCTCATCCAGTTTAGTCTCGCTCAAGATTTATAGTACATTGTCTATAAAGAAAGATAGACAGGGAGTTAATCAATTAATATATAACATAAGTATACATTGACATTAAAAAAATGTTTGACCTCAGTACATAGCACATTGTAGAGAATCGAACCCCATCCCAGTAACTGGGAGTACAATTACCAATGTCTTTTGCTTTTTTTGAGGTCACATGGCAAGGAAAGCGAAACCTGCATCATGAATAACTAGGCCATAGGAATGCAATAGATACATTCATTTCAATGACTCTCTAAATTACTTTTTAAGTACTTGGACTATGTTTGCATATCAGATGGTTTGTAATTTAAAAATATTTACACAAAAAAAAAGATTTTGATTCTTTATACTGTTAACTACTGACAAAAAATAACATTTAAAACGCCCAATATATATATTCATGATGCAGGAAAATAAATATTTAAAATCAGATGTTTGTGACTCAACAGAGATAAAGATGTTACAGGTGTGTGACTAAGATAGAAATGGAAGTATGTGTAAAGATCAGGACAGATAGTGGAGGGTTGGGTTTAGGGTTAGGGATGGGGGGGTGGGGCAGGAAGTGGATTGTGTGATGTGCATAGGACTTGCTGCTCCCTTGAACATAGTGTGGTTGTGGTGGAACTACGTTCCCTCGTAGAGTATGTAGCGTAAGGTGAGGGAAAAGGAAAAGATGGGGGGGTGGGTTATCTCTTCGTCTCCTTTGCCACAACAACTGACAGCAACATGTCACAGATGTAAAAGCACTCACTGCGTTCAGGGGTTGACATAGCCCAGAAATTTGCACTGGCCCACAGGGCCAGTAGTTTTTGAAAGTTACTGGCCCAACACCGCGCACAGCAGTTCAGCTTTTTGTTACTGTTGCAAAGCTACATTTACTTTTTAGTTCCTTTAGTGACCTAATTAAATTAAATAATTGAAAAATTAAATAAAATTAAATTACTGAGATCATTCAGCTTTTGACTGGAAATACTTACTGCTTACAGCGTTGTAAAGGAAAACAAAATTAGTACTTTGACATTAAATCATTTATTATTGCATTTGAGTCTGAGATTCATGCTTCAGTCTCTCTTAAGCATCTTCAGTAGCCTCTCTATCCACTCCTTCCTTAGACTCTGTGACATGATTCAACCTCTCTCTAGCAGCATCTTCAGCATCTCGGCTTGCTTCCATTTCTCTGTCTATCTCCTCTAGCTCTCTTTCCAGCTCCTCATCAGTTGGCTGTTCGATTCTTTGTTTCCAAGCAGTGAAGCTTGGCTTCCTCACAGCCGCGCCCCACCAATAATTTACTGAGTTCAGAGCAACAAACTTGTCACATGTTGGGCCCTCCAAGGAAATATACATGAGTCGGTTCAGTTGTATGGTGGTGAGGGAGGACCTCCAGTCGGACTTCACCCTCTTCATGCAAGAAAAGCCACGCTCACACATGGCAGTGCTCACGGACATGACGACATAAATCTCCATCAGTATGGCCAGAGCATCAAACCTCTTAAGATCCTCTGTAAGAAATTATTGAACAATTCAAGATTTACTTTGTTTATAACCAGATATTAGAGGTATTAGACAATGCATTTCTGAAAAAAAGTCTGAAAAAAGTCAAAACACTGCTAATGCAATATGATATTCATAAGATACACAAAATGTCATTTTACTTCTTTGTTGGTCTAAACATGTAACAGTAGCAAAAATTGTACACAACCAACCAACCAACCAACCTCTTTTTAGAACAGTGAGTGTGTTTCTCATGGATGTCTGGCAGTTCTTGGCCCACGTTTTGTAAAGACGGAACTGGTGAAGCACGGATCCAGGGTCAACATTATGGCGCTTTAACACCTCTTCATAGTGTTCCACCAAACCACCTTTCTGATCTCTGCCATGAAGCACAAAGGCTTCTTTGGAATGTTTATCATTATCCAGTTCGGGCCACAATGTGTGATCTAGAGCCCTAAACTTTGAAATAACACTGTTGGAGTAGAGATCACAGAGATGCTTCTGGAGGTGATCGATCATGGTTTCTGAAAATAAAACATCCAAATGATCAGTGAGTAAGTGGAGTTTAAAGACCCATCAACGACATGGTTATTAGTCATCAAATGATTATAATATTAGAAAGTGTTAACAGAAAGTTATGAATGTGCTAATATTTAATATTATTTAACATTATTTCAATGAAGATTATTTAAACAAGAGGGAATAAGCCGATTATGGTTAGCAGTCTAAGATTGTTGCACTTGTTCTAACTGACCATACTGATGAATTTTGAGTGACGTTTCAAATAATTTACCTTTGTAGCCCTGTGTATGTAGGGCAGCCATCTGGCACCCTTCAGAGTGGTGGGTTTCAGGACCTTCTCCTCTAATGCCTCCCCAAGCATCCTCAGTTCTCTCAGCGCTTTTGGGGAGTAATCGTACTGCTCATAAAGGTACACTAACACTTCCTGCAGCCTCTTGAGTTGGGGGTTTTCACGTACAGCGTCATTCACACCCAGCTCGAGACGGTGAGCAACGCAGTGAATTGCCAATAAATATTCCACTTCACGCCACAGCTTCGCAGCAACCCCATTCTTTTTACCCATATTCACTGAAGCTCCATCGGCAGCTAGGAAGACGATCTTCTCACGCCAGTCTGGGATCCCAGCTTCTTTGAAAACTAAAACAAAAAACAAAACATAAGTATCTGACAAAACAGAACTGATTATCTAACAAAAGTCAACAAAGATAAGCGGCCATTTGTTGATGACCAGGACTGAAAACTGAAAAATTACAAAGAACAATACAATATGACATCTAAGTATGCGTTATTGTCTCAGAACTTGCTGAAAATTTTACTACTTCCTAGTGTCGATGGCTTGAATTACTCCATCGGCGTTTGCAAACTTTACGTCTTCTATTCCAAGGAAACACTGTAGAACTCCCATTTTGTCATTCCAAAACTTGACATACACAATCTCGTTCTCTAGCTTGCCTGTGTCTGTAGCGCCATCAATACACACGCTAATAAACCGAGCTCTTCTAAGCTGATCGAGCATCTCAGCCCTTTCCTGGTCATATATGCTAACAAGAAACCTGCAAAACATTGGGTGATATCAGTATTTTTTCAAAATAAAAAACAAAGATTAAATTTGGAATTGTTTCAATTTATTAAATGAAGGTTCTGTATTATTTGTTCATAATTCATTAAATCCTTACCTGGCACAAGCCTTGTCCGAGCGGTACCACTGGGGCATGTCTGATCCTGTTGTTTTACACAGCTCCACCAAATCTGGGAAGTCTGTGAATGACTTCTCTCGTTTGGCAATGTAATAGGCCACGTGCATCATGTTTTTCATCTGTTTTTGGAATCTAGGATCTATTGATCCATTCCGATGGACACCAGCGAGAACAGGAGACTGCTCGCCATCTGCTACCTTCTGACGCTGTACACAGCGCTGGTGTGCCACACTCTTCTGGTGTGCATCGAAGCCAGTGCTTCGGTCTGCAACATAGCCCTTGAAAAGACTACAATCCCTGAAAAAAATGCGTCAATGAAATACACTGGTTAGTAATTCATTCATTCATTCATTCATATACCGGTAGAATTCTCGATTCTGATTGGCTGCTGGGTATGCATTAAAACGTGATAACCGCATGGTGAACAAAGAAGTTCCGGTCACCTAGCTTAAATGTTTTTTATCACTGCGCTGGTTTCTTTAAAATAACCTTTTGCTTCATCATTTGGACAAAAACAAGCGATAAGAGATGAACTTTCTCTCTGAACTGATGCTTTATTCAACCCATCGGGACGATCGTGCCGAATCTGCAGATGCTCCGCATCACCGTAACCGTCCGCTTTTTGTGAGAAAAGCGATCCAAATCGGGAAAAAAAAACAAGAATTAAGGACTAACCATGGTATAAGCGGGTTAATAGCCGACGAAGTTTGCGTTTATTATATTTTAACGCACGCCGTGGAAGCCTGAAGCGTCCGACGCCAAGCGGAGGTAATTAAAAATGAAGTTGCTTACTTACTCGTCAGCGTAGGATGAATGGGCCCTACAGATCTTGCAGAATACAAGTTTGGTTTCTTGATCATATTCAAGCCACGTCCATTCGTCAGGCCAATGTGATAGGAGCTTTCTGCACCTCTTGGTCCTGTCATATTCTGTCCCTTTCCTTCAACTCCTCGTCTGTTAGCTTTCTTTTCTTGCCAATCCCTTCTGCACTTGTTTTGGTTGGCTTTCCTGGAGTTTGGCCAGCTTGGGGAGATTTGAGAAACATCTCTGTGCGTTTGATGTCTCCTTGTCCAACTTTCCAAGAAATTTTCACGCCATTAAGTTGCTGCGACGGATGCGGAGTGCGCAGCACGTGACCAAAACAATCATTGTGGACGTCAAACTTTGAAAGCGATGAAGACGAGGTTAAATCGACACGTTTTTGCAAAATATACTTTATTGAAAAAGGTGAAAAATATATTAACCGTTAGATATTTTAGTGGCCTGAGCGGACAAGTGAAAAATAAAATCTTGTGGTCCGCACTGCTCGAGAAACAGGACCGGGCCAGCGGACAAATGGCTATGTCGAGCCCTGGCGTTTTGTGGATTTGTCACATTACCCAATGGAAACATTTGCACACAAAAAAATCTAACTTACATGTCTCCAGAGTCATTTACATGTGTAAAATGACAAAGAATCCCATCATGATCACTAAAATACGTTTGTTCAACTCTACATTTGGCTTTATATTTAGTTGTTTTTATGTACACATGATCGATTATCGCACTTTTTAATGTTGTGTTTTCAGAAACAAGTTAAATAAAACCATTATGTGCCATGACATCAGTTATAGTCTTAGAGTGAACTAGATTTTTAATAAAATCTCCCATTATAGTAATAGTATCACCCAGGGGCTCCAACAGATCAACTAATTTCTTAAGGTAATCTCTAAATAAGGAAATGGCATATGATGGTGATTGATACAGAACTGCCACGACTTTGTTTTATATAATAAATCTGTGTACTAAACATTCAATATCTACACTATGTTCAAACAGCATATTTTCCATGGTATACATTCCAACACCACCGTGTTTTAAGCCTTTCACATCACATTCAGTCTTGGATCTGCTCCATTATAAGACAATGATCGTGGCATACTATAAAAATTGTAGCCACTGATGTTTAATGCATCAGTTAAAGGTGCATTTGGTAGCCATGTTTCAGTTACAGCTATGCAGTTAGCATTGTGCACTAAACAGTTACAGGTTAAGTCCTTCACATGCCATTGTAAATTTAGCACATTTATCAGGAATATGCTTAAGTCACATGAACTAGAAGTGACATCTTCTTTATCAGATATGGAGGCATATTTGCTATATATTCAGTTACGGTTTTGTTACAATAAATGGCCTGTTCCCTAAAATCTTGAGGAATTAAACCCGACAAACTTGTTGCACGGCTCAGTGCAACATAAGCCTGTGTGAGACCCTGAACTTTGTGAACAGTACAAGCCCAAGCAAGTTTGAGAGGAAACTGACGTCTCAGACCACCTTTTCGTGTGAATTGTTCCTCTTCTGGAACAATGGCTACAAAACCTGAGACAAGTCCAGGATGACTTTCATACCGGTTCTTCCTTTGTCTTCCAATGTCTTTATCAAAATTCACAAAAACAATTTGTGGAAAGTCAGAGTTCATATCAGTTACAATTCCACATGCACCATTGACAAGACCATCTGCCACATTTTTACAAAGCATGACACGTGCATTCTTCCCCAAAAGAAGTCTAACAAGTATAATTAGCGTTTGATTTCCCTTAGTAACACTAGTCTACCTGCTTTCTTACAATTTGCATAATCTTAATATAGATGGGTTAAATTATGCTCATTTACTTGTCCATTAGTTCGAAAAATATACAAACCAGAGCTGCTTTCTCCTGTTTCACGTGACTTCAATAGTTGGACATCACTTTTTAACATTTCAGTGCCTTTGCATTGTGTCCTAACTCTGTTAAGTAATTTGGCGAATTCCTGACCTTTTTTTTTGGCGTGCAATGGTTTCTACGCAAACAAATTCCTGACCTTTTTTTTTTGGCGTGCAATGGTTTCTACGCAAACAATTTTAAACACACCATCAATTGGTCCATACCTACATTTTCTACATATAATGGTTTTCCTTTCACTGGAGGTAATTGAAAGAAATCTCAAACTGCAATAATACATACATTTCCAAATAACGCACAGTTACCAGTTTGCTTTATTTGCCTCAGTCGTCAATGAATATATGCTAATAAATTGTGATCTACCGGGGATATTTCATCAATTAAAATATGCAAACTACTGTAAGTAGCACGTCAAGAATTCAGTTTTTCCTCACCCAGTGGTGTGTAAGGTAAGTGGGCATCTTTACCAATGCCAAATGTGTTATCAATAGTACTTGCTTGTACATTAAATGCAGCAATTCCTGTGGGAGCCATCAGCAAAACACAAATGTCATCTACATGACAACAAAGAGGAGACAATAGTCTATGGCAGGGGTGTCCAAATCCTGGGAGGTATTCCAGGAAGCATGTTTAAACTAGCCAGACTTTAACCCTGAACTCTGGCTGAAATCCGCCTGAACTTGCTTACTCTGGGTATGTCGGTTCCAAAAGACCGGATATGAATTAGCGTAATTACGCTCGACTTGGTAACCCTGGCTTAGTGCACGTCATGTACATAAAGACATTCTCAATGGATCTCCGATTCCGGAGTCACCATGGAAACGCGTGGTGAAAAAAAAGTGAGTGCTACACTTCAGTGAGACGGAGTCTGAGATTTTAATGACTGCGTATGAAGATTATAAGACATGTGGAGCCACAGGTGTAATGGATGACATCCTCATAGCAGTGCCAACCCTAGTAGAACACAACAAAATTCTAAAGCAGGTTGTGCAGCGAGCTACAACTTGCAACAAGTGCCACATTCATCAGTCAGCTCTGCCTTATGTGGGATACTTAATTACAGCTGAGGGGCTAAAACCAGACCCAGAGAAAAACTGAAGCTGTAAGGTTCATGCCGCCATTCCCAAGTGGGACTGGTGTATTTTTTGTTTTATTTGATTTGAAATGGTTTACTTTAAGCAAATAAGAATACACAAAAACAATACATTCATACAACGACAAATCAGACTTAGGATAATTACACGTATTAATAAATATTGCTTGAAAGGGAGTGGAAGGAAGCAAATTTATATAATCCCACCCCGTTATACCATAACCATTTCATTACATGATTTATCAATATCCGGTTCCAAGCTTTTATCAGACAGAATTAAGAATCCTGAAATATCAAAGCACATGACAAAGATGAATTACTTAAATATTGTAAAAATAACTTTTAGAAATTGGCATGGCAAATGCAGATTATGTCATTAATATCATTTATGATTAAAAAATAATACTATATCATTAAAATAGACATAACACTGTTTCAGAAATTTACATAGCAAAATTTGATCAAGTATTAAAAGTTAAAAACGTGCAAAATTGTTACATTAGGAAAAAATTATGAATCAATTTATCAATTTTTGGAGCAAGTGAAGTAATACCATTAAACGTAAATAAGTGATTATTTGTTTTATTAAGTACTTTTTTGTATTATCTATTTTATAATAAAGTAATGCTGTGAAGTAAAAAAAAAAGAGTCCATAATCTGTTGAAGGACCAAGGTTAGTATTCCTTCTTCTGCTGATTAACAGCTGTTCATCTGGGTTTAAACAGTTTATAGTTCTCTTCTATGTTATGTCTGCAGATATTAGATTAAAGTCCATATCCTTCTCCAGCTGATATGAGCGGCACTGAAAGTTGAGGTCAAGTTGTCTGCAGGTCAGAACTTTGCTGAGAATCAGGGTCACTTCAGACTTTTGGAGAAAGTGATGAATCCAGGCGTCATATTTCTTGAATGTCCTTCATGGTGTTCATAACCAGAACCTTGGACCGGTCCGGTGGACCGAGTGGTTTGAAGTAAATCCTGCAGCCTTTAACCCAGGTGTTCTCAATCTGCTTACGCTTCCTGAGAAGCCGGGCGTGTTTGGCGATTTCAGCATTCCTTCTGGTCAGATGGTTGTTTAGATAAGCAGCAGATCCATTCAAATTCTTCCTTTGATTCAGAGCTAGCTTGTGTTTTTGATTCACAAACCTGATGAGGATCGCTGGTTTATCCGTCTCCTTTCTCCTGGGGAGCAGGTGGCAGGTCTCGATGGTATGGAGATCCAGGGAAATCCCTTTAGACGTGAGAAATGATTCCACTTGATGCTTCAAAGACTCACCACCGCTCTCTGTTTGAGAGGGACTGCTAGCGCTATTAGCATTAGCAATGCTAACTCCAGCTGAATTTGGCTTCCCTCGAGGTTTGATCAGTACTCCAGTGAGAATGACATTATTCATCCTTACTTGTTGTTCCACATCGTCCAGTCTTTTCTCCAGAATGTCGAGCCGGTTGCCTTCTTCACCTCTTTGTCTCTCCCATCCGACAACGGGTGTCCTCCACCTAGGCCTCGGTGTGAAAACCCCTTGGCCTTGCTCTTTCACTTTAAACTATTGTACCTAGTACTTGGCTCCCATCTGTTTGAGTATGATCATTACATCGTACTTGTGGATTATTATTCTAAATTTATTGAAGCAGACAAGCTAAAAGACCAGTGCAGCAGCACTACCATTGAGGCACTAAAAGCTCAGTTTGGCAGGCATGGCATCCCTGCCATCCTAAGAACCGATAATGGTCCACAGTATACGTTAGCTTTGGCAAAACTCCTTGAACTCTGCTATGGAATCCAGCACAAAACATCATCACCACACACTCCAATGTTGAGGCGAAAAGGTCAGTACAAACTGTTGAAAGACTGGAGCAAAGCCACGGATAAATCTCTCTCAATATTGGACTTTCAGACAACACCACTTGAGTCTGTAGGACCTGCTCAGCTGCTGATGGGCAGGAGACCTCGCAACAACTTACCTACAGCCAGAGCACTGCTCAAACCCATGTCCTATGATTCCAAAAAAGTGAAATGTTTACTAGACAAGACAAAACGCATCCAGAAACATTACCACGACAGAAGAGCTGTCAGCACCAAGCCAGAGTTGCAACCCAGAGATGAGTTCAGGATGGCACCACATCCTGGAAACCAAAAATGGTCTCCAGCAGTGGTCGTCCAGCCACAGTTCTCCACGCTCCTATATTGTGGACAGTGAGGGCAAGCCGTTTCGTCGCACCAGACCTCTCCGCACAAGCACTGCTGCCAATCTATCGCGCCATACTATGCCCATTGAGGAGCCCTGGTGTGAACTTGCAGGGACGCCAGAGGCTAAGAAGGGGCAGTGTGCAAGAGCATTACTACCATCTCAACCCATAGTTCCCCAGTGTTCTACACCACAAAGGAGTGAACCACAATCGCACCAAACGTAGCAGAGCAGTAAAGCCTCCTGATAAACTGGACTTGTAATCTGGCTACATTTAGTTCCAGGTTGTAGTCAGGGATAGACGTGGTGCAGACATCTGATGGAAGTGATGTCCTGTTAACCTCTCCTTCCTAGATTAGTTCATAAAAGCTGGAAAGTTTGTTTATGATTATTATTTATGATTTGTTGGGTTAAGTTATTTCAAAACAAAACTACAAGACATTTGAGCTCTGTGTTAGAGCACCAGGATAGCCATTTCATTTGTTATTGTTAATCATCTTTATTTATTTTATTTTTTTACAGAGAAGAGGGGATGTAATGTTCAGTGAATTAAGCTATTGCTTTTGTAAATGTCCCTGCTGCTATCCATAGTACTGATTATTGTCGCAACAGCAGAATACTAAGGTAAGTTATGTGAACTACTCTCCCACCTCAAATGCTCTTAACTGATACCTGAAAGTATATATAAATGCGTTAAAAATACTAGTAAATACGGAGCCCCTAAAGGGCCATTCAAGAAAAATAAAAATTTAATGACTCTTTTCCTCTCAATGGAGAATGTCTGTGGTCTTGTAGCTACAAAGCAGCTGTCAGCTCAAGTCTGCCGCTTGCTGGTGAGGCTTGCCTTTCAAAAGAATTTAATCGTTTACTTTCACAGAAAATGGCAATCCCCACCAAGGTTCCAAAATATGACACACCTGAAGTAAATGACCTCAGAGTCGAGCTACAAATCCTGGCACCAAGTTCTAAACTTAAGGCTTTTAAAGTCCCAGTTTATTTCCCTTTTTCCAATAACTGATATTAGATTATATTTTGGCATATTTTGTTTCTCTTAAAACAGTACTCCAGCCTAGACCAGAAAGTCCCACAAGAAGAAACATATAAATCAATATGTGAAGTTGGAAAAGAAACATTGGATCTTGTAATAAGATCCTTAAGACAAAACATTGCTCTACGACAACAAAATAAACTTCTGCAGAAGGAGATGCATCATCAAGAAGAAGTAAAACACCTATCGCATGTGATAGACAATCTAAAAGCTCCATCACACGGTAAATCACAACTCACATCTAATATAGTTCAACAACTTTAACCCTTGTGCTATCTTTGATGACCCCACCCTTACTTTGACATGTTCTCCCTACCATGACAAAGGTGGATAAAGGTGGAAAAATTTCATGTAATCCATTGAACCAGTGAAGATCACAAAAAATTGAAAAAAAAAAGTTCAGAGCTCTGTTTAGTGAATCTAGATGACCCAACTTCCAACTGTAAAGTGCCTAGGATAGCACAAGGGTTAACCAACAATCACTTTCATAATATTACCTGACATGTTTTCTTTTCCTAGAAATAACAGGGTTCTTTTCAACGGTTCCCAGTAGTTCTTCATCTATCAAAACAGAAGAAAATTAAAAACATTTGTATAATTGTATATGTGTGTCAATTTTACTTCTAAATGCAAATAACACATTTTACAAAACCATTTCATTCCTATAATTTTTAGGGGTGTGTATTGCCAAGAGTGTGGCGATACGATACGTATTCCAATATTTTTCCGAAACATATTTTCTTTCATATTTTCTTTTAAATATGACTTTAAATTGACCATTTTATTACAATGGAAGAAATATTGAAATCCAGGTAGCTTTTTTTCAGTTTATTTAATGATCACAATGTTGAGCACTGCAACTGTCTCATAAATAAGTTGCTTTTACCCAAACAAATTAATATTGCTTTTATTTTGGACAATAAAAATATAGAAAGGGAACAGTCAACATGGTCTGATTTCCATAAAAAAATATTTTTCAGTATAAGAAAAAAAGAATGAATGTGCCTTAACCATTACGTTTCTATTGGGGAAATCAAATGTTTATTTTCAATATTGCTTAATGTAGCTTCTCCAGTACTTTTAAACAATGCAGGAGCCTGAATGGTACTTCAAAAATAAAGAATGGTGGGGGGGGTACTCTTTCTTTCCAGAAACAATAAAGTGTGATGATGAGGCAGCTTGACAGAATGAAGGAAAGTTGCTATGTTGCTTGACAAAGAGGCTTTGTTTACATATCTGCTCTACACGCTTTCTCTTATAGTAAACTAGTATTGCTCATCGCCAAGATGTCAGCCTTTTTTCAGAGCGTTGGACACATTCCTCTTATTGATCAGGTTGCTTAACTAGAATCTATTGCTCTGAGGTTCTGCAGAACTTTGGCCCGCTTTGCTGATAGTATTTTAGCAATGCTGAGCGCATTAGACGCTGTGGAGCTGCAGTGCTCCACTCATTCTGAGTCCACTAAAAAGCACCAAAATCTGCATTTTTATGTTATTGGCAGCAACATGGCACAGAGTTTATGTTCGGTACCTATTCCAAGTAAAAACAAAGTAGTTCATGTCTCATAACAACAAAACAAGCTGCCTCTAGCTGGGGGGTATTCCAGAAAGCAGGTTATGCTAGTTACCATGGGATGTTTGAGACTAAGGAAGCGGATAACCTCAGCTTTCGGTTCCAAAAACAGAGGTATGTTTCAGTGTATGTCAAGTTGCCAAAGCAACTCATGCTCTGAACATAATCCCTGTGTCCGAAGTACCGCCCTAACCCCTATATAGTGCACCATCAGTGTTTGACATAAGCTGTCATCCTGTTGTCCGAGACAACCAGATTTCACGGAGGACAACCGAAATGAACCTGATGGTTGTCCGTGTGACATCCAGGTCTTTTATTCAACATTTTGGTATTTTTCGACTATTTTTCAAGTTTCAAAGGTTTGTTTTTGGCAACCTCTGAATTGAGACGTATGCAGCAAATTCTTTCCACTGACAAACGAAACGAAGTGCGTGCATGCTAGCGAATCCTGTTTCTGCATGGGCACTTCTCAAAGATTTTTCAAATGAACAGTACCTGGCGGGACCGCTAGAGGTCTCCAAAAACACGCAAAACAGACTGAACAGACTGACGTGAGCTGAAAAAAACCTTTTTCCATGGGATTGATATATTCTAAATTTTTTCAACAGTTTTTGGCAATACTTTGTGTAACCAGAGGCTTCAATATTTAAAGAGTTTTTTTAAAATGTCAATAAGAGGCATTTGATATTAGATGTATAAAAGAAATAAAGATGGAAGTACTGACATTTGAGTAGGTTTTGTAGCTTTTGAATATTGGTATCGAAGGACAACCAAACATTGGGGAGGACAATCAAGTTTACTTGCCACCGGACAACCATTTTTTTCCCCCCTTATTTCTAACACTGACTATACACTGCGGTCACCATTTTGTAGGGGTGTTCGAATCTACAATTCCAAAATCCAGTGGCCTAGAAATTTCACAGAAGTCTCTGCGAAAAGCCAGTGTGCATCGATGCTCACTAGATTGGCAAATATAGACCAAAACGCACCAAAATTCATTGCGTATTTCGCACAATGCATTGCATGTGATGGATCCGCAAATGGCGGACAGTGGCGCGAAGAAGATGACTTATAAATGTTAAGTATTTTAAGACGTAGCAAGTATCTGTTGTCAAATACATTTGTATATATATTAGGGCTGCAGCTATCGATTCTTTTTGTAATCGATTAATCTAGCACTTAATCCAGTAATCGGATAAAACGATTTGTGTGTTTTTGAACAACCAAAACAAATGATGCATAACAAAAATGATGTGGCTGTAAAATGAACAAGCATTTGAGTTTTATTTCTCAACAGAGGTATTTATTTCCAAGTCCAAAAGTTTGGCTCCAAAAGTTAAGTGTCAAGTTGGCATTGCCAACAATTATAGAACAATGTACAGTTAAGTGCACTTACTGTAACATGTATGACATGTATTGTAAAACCAATATAATATACAACATTACAAAAAAGGATTGCACCTTCTGCAAATTTAGTTTAGTTAACCTGAGAACAAAAAATGAATATAAAATATCAAGCCAAACAGGTACACAATGTATTATAAAATATCAAGCCAAACAGGTACACAATGTATAAAAAAAATTATGTAAATAAAACAATTATACATAATAAGCTGTAATCTCAAAACAAACATCAAGTGTGTGTGTGTGCGTGCGTGTGTGCGTGAAGGGGTTCTTTTTTTAGGCTATACTCTCTTGCAATTGAACGTGATGGTTACGTTTACTACTTTAAAACATCATCAAAGTTAAACATCATATCTAGTCAAACCGCATCACAACATCGCTACAAATGTAGTCTAAGCCTATTGATGTTCGCTGATTTTAATCCCATACTGCGTTAACTTACCTTGTTTCAGCGATGCTTGGTGAAACAGCATAGAGTGGATGTCTTCTGTTTAGATGCTGAATCATGGAAGATGTGCTGTTGTGGTATGCCAGCTCTATTTTGTAGTAGAGACACTGCACCTTGTTCTCTTCTTTATTAAGTGTGTAATGATCCCACACTTTAGACAATTTCTGCCGTTTATTTATAGATCTATTCTCCGCCATCGCGCCAACTAAATTCAAAAGGTCTGTGTGACTAAACGGTCGGTGTGACACAATCAAATCCCTGCGCCGCGCGTAAAGTGCGCGTCATAGGAATTTAACGAGGCTTCCAGGCAGAGTTTTTGCCTCAAGGAATTTTTGTAATCGAGTAACTCGGAATCGTTTCAGCCCTAATATATATATTATATGACGTGCGTATGCATGTTTTACTCCTCAATCGACAATCTACATTATTTTTAAGCTCATTAATTTCGGTCATGCTAAAGCTAACGCTAGTTAGCGTTGAAGGCTAAAAACAAACGCAGGAGGTAGTACATCCAAAAAGGATGAGTTCTAACCGCAGTCATAAGTTTTTAAAATGTTTTTACATATGTAGGGACCGACGAGAATGTGGAGAAATTAATCTGCCTGCAGATGGAGAAAGAGCCTGTTTTCAGACAAAAGATTCACCTCAGCTGCCGGATGGGAGTAAGATACAGTTCAGATTTGTATTCATTTACCATTAGTGTTAAATAGTTGTCATTTGGGGTAAAGGTGTTTGTTGTTACCTTTTATTTAGAGCAGTGATACGGGAAATTGGGCTGACAGAATATTCCAGCCAGAGCAGCAAAGAAATGGGAGAACCTAAAGAAAACATAAAAGGTTTATGAAGAAATGGTCTAGAAACGTCTGTGTAAATTTAATTAAGTTATTTGTTCACAAGTGTCCTTTTGGTATTTGAAGGAACTTATAAGGCCTCCCACCGGCAGTGGCAGCATCGTGGAAGTGGTTCTCCTTGATGCCTGAGGCAATAGGCAGCAGGGCATCTGTGAGTCCTCCATGCCTCATTGGCTCATCCTGGGAGGAGAACCCTTCCACATCCTCTGGAGCATCCTCTGCCTCAGAACAACAGGAACAAGCAGGGGAAGATGAGGAGGAGGAGCGTCCGCCAGCTAAGAGGCCACAGCGGGGCAGCCTATTCAATTTTTTTAGAAAAGGCAGAGAGCAGAGAGGAGGAAAGAGCCAGAAGAGAGGAGGAGAGACAAGACAGACTTAATAATTCTGGAAAAGATTGTTGAAAAAATGTAAAGTTTTTATTGTTCCAATTTGTTTAATCAATGCATGAACAGAAATGAATTATTTACATTATTTAAACCTGAGCCATTTTTTTAACAAATCTCATAAACATCAAAGGTAAATAGTTACAATTTCATCTTATATTTAACATTTTTTATACATCCTAACAATAATCGTGGTCTTGTAGAGCCATTTGTGGCACAGTTGGAGCTGACAGGTAAGCAGAGATTTGTCAGTGTTGCCAGATTAAGCGGTTTTGGTCATGAATTTGCAGGTAAAAATGGCTTTGGGCGGGAAGGCATAATTTGGGCAGTTTTAGGGTCAGTTCAGCGTTTTTTTTTTCTTATGAAAATATAGTAGCGGACTAAATTAGGCTGTGTGACTGTTAGAATTCCGCTGATCTTCTATGCACTGGAGCTCCATGAACGCACCAGGCAGAGACGCTTCTTGGGCCTGGGCTCTGTCATGTAAACCCCCCCCCCCCCCCTTGCCTGTCCAAAATTGTGTTCTTAAAAGCTTGACTCCGCAGCCGGGTGTAGGAGGAGCTAACAGTCTGATCGCTAAATGGAGCGGTGTCAGCGTAGAGATCTGCTTGGTAATCATGTTTCCATGTTTAAGTTCATGAGATCATCCCAGAGAGTCTCTGCTTCAGCTCCTGCAGTGAAAGTTGCATCTGACGGCGGTGTCTCATCTCTCAGTTTATAGCTTGGTGTCCCTAGTTAACCCGAGAGTAAAAAAAAAAACAAAAAACCAGGGGATCTGATTTAGAATTATTTTCTCGATAAAAATAAAAAAAAAATACAAGTTTCAGGAGGCCCAAGCAGGCTGGCTCCCCATACCGCAGCAGCAGGTGTCTGTCTCTCTGGCCGACAGCTGTCACTCACTGAAAACGTCACGCACGCCATATGACGAGTCCAAAATTGAGTGTGATTGGTAGCATCTGCGGACTCTGGAAACCGCCGCTCCTGCTCCATGCGCTGGGTTCCTGGTTTATTGCCCCGGCTGCTGCTAAAACAAGCCGGACTGATGTCCCGCCCCTTCTAGCCAATTACCCTATTGCATTGGTGGTTCAGCTCTGAACACAACGCTGTAAAATTATATGTTATATCAAACTCGCGGGCCACACTAACAATAAACTTTCACTATGCTGCATCACGGAGGGACATGTCTGTGTCTTTTGTGCCGCTTCACTGTTCATTATGGCCTGTCACCTGCAGCATGCTCGTAAAAAACTATTTGCATGAACTCACCAGGCGCGCCAGAATCTTTACATTTTATACAGTCACATGGGCTACCTTCTTGCTTGTTACATTTTTCACCTGCAGACAGCTAATATCCACCCTTAATGGATAGATATTTTGAGGATGTATGCGGATTGAGATGGTCTTGTGACGTTGAGAGAAGGAACAGATGATTTTGGTAAAAGGATGCTGAAGTTGGAGCTACCAGGAATGAGGGCTAGAGGAACACTTAAGAGAAGGAAGACATGAGGATGGTTTGTGGAGTGACAGGATGCAAAGTTGAGTCCTGAAGGGACCACCAGAAAATGGAAGGAAGACATTTTCTTGTTTTTTTTTTCCCTTTTCTGTAACCATTATGCGTTTGTCTGTTATGAACACAGGGGCACCAATTATTTTTTGTGTACATTTATACAAAAAAAGTTTACTTTTGAAGAAACTAGTTATACTGTAGTTTTTCTTTTGTACTTGTTTACATTTTTATGGAATCTACCCTTCTTTTCCCTCTGTATTACAGAGTGATGAAAACACAGAAGAGGCTCTGGCCGATACAGTCTTGGGGATCTTTGCCATCCGACACACTGGTGCAGACCCAAGTGATGACCTTGAGAATATCGGGATCATTTTGGAAGGAGTGAAAGTCATGACTGACTTCAAATGTGTAAGTCTTGCATTATCAATGCTGTTTTTTTTTATTGTGTATGCCCTAAACCTGAGCTACCCACCAGATTTGAAATACACTTTTGAGGTTCTGCAGAAGATTAGAATGGGTTTGGATGGCAACAACTTATCCAACAAAGTACAAGTACTCAAAGCAGCACGATCCCGTTAAATGGCAGAAGGAATTGTTCAGTACTAGCACCTCAAATATGATGGGCAGATGTTAAAAAAAGTATTTGAAAAAGGGAACACTTTGTCATTATACTGAGTTTTCTAAACAGCATAAGCTATAATGGTAAAACTATAGTTTTTTTGTGTGTGCACACTCATATTTATTTTCTTACGGCCATATACGTTTTTTGAAATATTAGGACACGATTTGATTTTGTTATTAGATGCTCCTTCAGTCTTTCTGACTTTTGTTGTTGTGGCCTTTGCATTCAACTGTGGCACAGTTTTGGAAAAATTAATGTATTAAAGCTCATTTTTGTCTTCACCTTTATTTGACTTTTGTGTCTTGAGAGCATTGAGATAAGACAAAAAATGATATTGCTATATATAAAAAATGTCCCTTTTTGTCTCACTATAAGGCTTTTCTTTGAGACTTTGAAGATATTGTGTTGATTTGTTTTCTATAAATAAAGTTCATGGAGTTAAGTTGGCATTAAATTATTTAATTAGACCATATACAAATATAGGATTATATAAAAGTAGAATATATCACAACATTTTGCTGTTGTCCTTGTGAGAGAGAAAGGTTACAGTGATCTTCCAGAGTTCAGCAGTCTGACTGCTTCAGGAGAGAAACTGTTCCTCAATCTGGTGGTCCTGCTCTTTATGCTCTGCAGCCTCTTGCCTGACGGGAGCAGGGAGAACAGAGGCTGTGAGGGGTGGGTGGGTCTTTCAGGATGCGGGAGGCTTGTTTCCTGCATCTGATCTCAGATCAGAGTGGTGGTCGGCAGGCTGCAGCCCACAGTCCTCTGCGCAGAGCTTTCCTCTCTGCTGCAGAGCATCTGCTGTGCTACACAGTGATGCAGGAGGTCAGGACGCTCTCCACCACACACCTGTAGAAGGAGGTCAGGACTGAGGTTCGCATCCCAGCACCCCTGAGCCTCCTCAGGAAGTAGAGGCGCTGATGTGCCTTCTTGACCAGGCAGGATGTGTTGGTGCTCCAGGTTATGTCGCTGGAGATGTGCACGCCCAGATACCTGAAGCTGGAAACCATTTCCACCACGGACCCTTCGATGTTAAGGAAAGGAGGAGGTGTCTGTCCTTCATGAAGTTCACGATCATCTTCTTGGTCTTCTTCACGTTGATGCAGAGGTTGTTGTCTCTGCACCAGCCCTCCAAGTGTTCAACCTCTTGCCTGTAGTCAGACTCATCGTTGTTGGTGATGCATCCAACCACAGCTGTGTCATACGCTAACTTCACATTCAGACAGCCGGGGTGACTCGCTGTGCAGGGTGACCAGGAGGGGGCTTAGCACACAGCCCTGGGGGCAGCCTGTGCTGAGGGTGATCGGGGAGGAGGAGATGTCGCAGATCTTCACAGACTGTGGTCTGTCCCTCAGGAAGTCCAAGACCCTGTTGCACAGAGTGAGGCTTAGTCCGAGTGTGTATTTTTTGGATGAGAGTCTGTGATGATGGTGTTGAAGGATGATGTGAAGTCCACGAAGAGCAGAAGAACGTACGAGTTATTGTTCTCTTGGTGGGTGAGGGTTGTGTGGACCACAGAGGATATCATATAGATGTTCTATCTAACCCTTTGTAAACACATTTCTACAGAAGAAATAGGTCATTCACATGAAATGGCTCCTGTTCCTTATTTGTATATGCCATATTTTGACTAACAACCCAAACTTACAATTTAAATATAGTAATGGCTTTTTATTAAAAAAACTTTCATTATATACTTAATTATGTTAATACTTCGCAAAACACATGTTCATAGTCACTGACACTAATGTTATACCCCAAGATGTAGTACTACTTTATGAACAAGTTTGTCAAACTAGATAAACAATGTTATAATTACTGTTGTGAGACAAGTTGTTACTGAATGACCCAAAGAGAGTTTGGACATGACTATCAACAGGATGTAGAAATGTCAGTCATGTCCATTTAGGAACAAGGATTGGAACATTTGGCTCATATTTTAAGAGAAAATTTAACAAAAGCACGCACATCCCCTTAAAGGATTTTTTTAAAATAAAAAATAGGCTATTTAATTTAGTAAATGATTTTTTTAATAATCATTAATATTTTGATTGTTTTATTTGTCTCAAAAGGCATTATTTCCAAATGAGGAGAACTACCCACAGTAAGACAGACTGGGTAGATGTGAAGTGGAAGGGAGGGGTTGTGGAACACCCTGTTCAAAGAGATGGAACCAGCTGTGGAGTCATTGTCCTCATGGTAATCATTTACGTTACATTACGTTATATTTGGATACATAACTCTTTTTGTGAGACTTCAAACATCCAGAAATTATCGATTGATGCTGAATACAATGTCTGGCTGTTTCAATGCATATTCAGTAAACTATATGACGCAAGAATAGTTTAACACATTATAACATTGTTCAGATGGCAAAGGCGGTGATGGAGGCCTTTCCACAAATGCCAGAAATGGAATTTGGAACATCGCGGAAAGACATTGAGAAGGAGCGCAAAGCCTTGGCCCTCAAACTCCTCAAAGCTTCAGGTGTGATAAACTATCATACATATACTAATAAGCTTTTAATCATTAATGATAAAAAGTTTAATACATTTCTACAAAGGAAGTTGTTAACAGCAGTAGGATTACTTGTATTACTAATATAATTTCTTTTTTTTCATGTCATGTCCTGCTATGTCATGTTAGTATTCAACACGGAAACCAGTTGCGGATAGTGTGCATCAGTGAAACTGCGAGCACCCGGACCTGACTTAACTAACTGGGTTAGTTATAATTTCATTTTTTATTTTTTTTATATTTTATTATAAAATACTAAACAAAATTCTTTTGGATATGGATTACAGATTAAACCTTTAATCGCCCAAATTGTAACAACTCAATGTTTGTTAAGCATAAGCATTACTGCTGACATCACATAATCTATATGTCTTGACAATGACACTTTCATAGATTCAGTGCGACACTTGTTCTCGTTGGTTCCATGCGCAGTGTCTCCAAATGGACAAAAGACAGATGGACAATGCAAGAATTAGAGACTGGAATTGCAGTTTGTGTCTGTAGACTCCAAAAAAAAAAAGTCTGTTATTGTTGTAGTGCGTTTCATTTTTCTTTTGCAAATTCAAAATTGTGTGTGATTATAATCTCGTTTACAGTGAAATAAAAAAAATTGTAATCTTTTATATCTGTCATGACTTGCTAGGCAAGGCAAACACCGGAAGGAAAACACAGGTGAGTTATGAGGTAAGTAGTAGGGTTTATTTTGATCCGGCCTGGCTTGGAGTCGTGGCGAGGCAGGAAGCTGAATAGTGGCTCCATGGCATGACTGGACGTAAGTAATGGTTCGTGGCATGGCGGGATGATTCTTGAAATTCCATGAGAAACTTCGGCTCAGGAAGTCGGGAGACTCAGGTGACCACTTGTGGTTTAGAAGTCCAGAAGCCGAGTCGTAAAACGAAGTTAAACAAGAGCATAAACTCATGAGCTATGAATAACTTAGTGACCAGGCTATACACCATCAGGGGCAACGAACTGGCGATGAATGCCGGAAGTGGAACTCTTTAAGAAGGTCTGGATGTTAATGATGTGAGTGGTCACACCTGGTTCTAGTCAGGAGAGGAGCAGAGAGGGGAGGGGGAGGAGAGCTACCAGAGGTACCATGACAATATCGCTTGTATGTTTTACTTGAAGTTACAATCCATTACATTTTACCTTTGGACAGAAAAGAAATCATGATTAAAATAATTTAAAACAATTTGTGTTTGTTGTTTCTGTTTGTTGTGGTCTATAATGTTCATTGGAAGTATTAAAAAGTACATAAAAGATTGGGATAAATACCTCAAATAATAATTTAATACATGCCAAATAATTCGTCTGGATTTTTAAAAACAGGAAGGGAAAATACCATGGACTGAGGATTGTCAGGATAGCTTTTTTTAGTGGAATTAGGAATACTGGTAATGAAAGCCATTGCTATGTGGGACCAAGGAAAACATAAAATATTTTGGATTACAAACATGGATAACTCAAACTTTCTACAGTAAATGTGTCTGAAAATTTTAGTATGTGTAGTCAACATAGTCCTAAAGAGATTAAAAGGAGCTGATGGCCTGGATTATGGCAAAATTTTAAACTACAGTGTCTCAAACATTGCATCTTTTTCAGAAAAAGATGACTGGACTTTGTCAAAATGTAAAATATTCTGGATTTCAAACATGGATAACTCAAAATTTCTAAAGTAAAAGTATCTGAAAATATCAGCATGTGTAGTCAACATAGTCCTAAACAGATTAAAATTTTGCCATAATCCAGGCCATCAGATCCTTTTAAAGTACAGTGTCCCAAACATTGCATCTTTGTCAGAAAAAGACGCTCAGCACTTGTGAAAATGTAAAATATTTGGGATTTCAAACATTGATAACTCAATATTTCTACAGTAAAAGTGTCTGGAAATATTAGCATGTGTAGTCAACATAGTCCTAAAGAGAATAAGAGGAGCTGATGGTCTGGATTATGGCAAATACTTAAACTACAGTGTCTCAAACATTGCGATTTGTCTAACATAGCATCTTATGAGAGAGATGCAAACAGTATTGGCATTTAAATCAAGTCTACATTTTTATATATCACTTTGAAATGTCTGTACTGACCCTTCTGATAAAAATTATACATCGTAACATGTCCATATGTGAAAACTTAAATTATATTTACTATTAACATAAATGAATGGGCTATATGGTTGGGAGTATGCTTATTAACACCCAATCTTATCTTAGCCTTTTTATAAAAAAGTTTTTTTTTTTTATTAGTTGATAAGAGTAGCTAGTGTATTTTTTCTCCAAACATTCAGTTGACTTTTCACTGTTGTTAAATTCCTTAGAAAAACCACGGCTGAAGTCCGGTTTTCAGTTACCGTAAAGCTGAGAATGCGAGAGCAGTGAAGATTAAGGAGCGGCTCATTTGACATCGCAGTTCCGAATGACTGCTAGCTTGACGGCAGTGATTTTTTGTGGCTTTTGGGGTTTTTCGAGATGTGATTTGCGATGTTTAGCCTCATGGATGTGTATCCAGCAATCATTTCGGATCTGGCTCTGTCTTATGGCGGATCCCTGTTTTATGAGTATCATAAATCTTTTTCGGCCAAGGCTGCTATGTACCTTCAAAAGTTTAACCAATGTCTGACTGCTCTGTCGTGGACTGGACCCTCATCAGCAGACATTTTACCGGACGTCTGACTCTTACCTGCAGCGTTTGTGGCTCGTTTTCTTACTCCTCCTCACTCTGTCCAAAGACAGCATTGCATGCTCTCTCTAATCCTCCTGCTCACCCGTCTGGTTCTGCCTCTCCGTTTCTCCCTTGGGGACAGGTACCTTTTCGGCCCCAATTTAAACCTCCCATTTGTCATAATTTTAATGAAGGCGTTTGTGTGTATCCTAACTGTAGGTTTGTGCATGTTTGTAGCTGGAGTGCGGACAGCCACCCCTGCTCTGTGTGCCCCCGGAGAGTCCGGTCCAATCCAGTGAGGGAATTAGACTCTGGCCATCCTTCTACTCCTGGCTTCTAACCCTAATAGTTGTTTTGTTAATTACCTTACAACTGGGAGACTTCAGGGTTTTCTGGCTGGTTTGAGTATTTCTGGTGTTTCTTATGTTTGTGGGAACCTGCTGTCCACCTGTGCGGAGCCTGAGGTCATGGATTCACTCCTGGCCAGTACATAAGGGCTATATGATTGGACCTTTTTCCAGGGCTCAGTTTCCCGTTTTTCGGGTCAGCCCTTTGCCACCCGGAAAAAGGTGTCTTATGGACCTCTCCGATCCTCATAATTCCCTTTCCAAGTATTAACAGCTTGATCCCTTGCAAGCCCTTTTCTCTTTTTTACATGTTCGTTGCCCATGCTATTTTCATGATCATCTGACGGTCGTGGTGGTCGCGTTTAAGATTATGCCTTTGCATCCCTTTCAGTGGCATCTTTTCGGTGTGAGATGGTACTGTGTTATTTCTCTGTCCGTTGGCCTTTCGGTTGTCGCAGTAGTCCTCGTATTTTAAATTCTCTATCAGAGGCCCTGTGCTGGATTCTGTATAATTCTTATTTCTTATTTATTTAATACAGGGGACAGCGCATATTAATAAACATTTCTGTCAATATGCCAGAGTTAGCCAAAGGGCTATTTTACATCTGCAGTCCCTGGGAAGATGTTAAAATCACCCTAAAAGATCAAAGTAAAATTACATATTTACATAACATTACATACATATATTCCATACATATTCCAACAGGCTCCCCTTTGTTTTTACAGTTACGTCACTTTTTTTTCCCCACCTGGGCGTTCCACTCTCCCTTGAGAAAACGTGTTGTCCTTCCACCCGTCTGGAATTTTATGGCATTATTCTCGATAGTTCTTTAGTGCAGGCTTCTCTGCCCTCCGATAAGCTCGCTCGCATCTGTGATGCCGTATCATAAGTAAGCTAATCAAAACTGCCTTAAGAAGTACCATGACTGATGAGTGTTTAATCAACTTAGGTGTGCTGAGTGTATCAAGAAGGGCTAGCGCCATAAATCTTGATGACTTTGTGGATGTGTTTGCCAAAAACAACATAGCAACACGCACACAAAACTATTCTGAAGGGTGGTAAAGATAATCATGGACTATTGATCCCTGTTTGGGAAGTATTGTTATATAAAACAGCTGTTATGCAAGTATGTGATTGTTTCTGCACATTTCTTATTTGTATCTGGTTTCCCCCGTTTTGTTTTGTTTGCAATAAATGCTCACCTTTTGACAAATGTAATTGGAAAATAAAATGTTTGTGTAACTCAAAATATTAACTGTACTTTTATTTGTTCACATCAGTAACATTAACTATAAACGCAATAAATCAAAATATAGCAGTAGCCATTTTACTTTCGGTTAATTTTCTAAATACTGTTTTACTACATTTATTAGAATGAATTTTGAAAATATAGCTCATGGTTTTTGTGTGCCACCCCAAGAGTTAAAGTGGCCCCCTACTGGCCACCCCCATCAAAAATTTCTGGAGGCGCCACTGCTGACACCAACTAAACAGCCAGACAAAGATTACATTGATGGAAAATAAAGACGTCATAAAAACATCTACAATAGTTCATGTAGAATGACATTTTTAGCATGAGCTGAGGAATCTAAAGCAGTGTTTTTCAACCAGTGTGCCGCAGGAAATTGCCCTCATTAACTGATCTAAAAACATTTTCCATCTCCAGGATTTCAGCTCTTTGTTCATCCAAACAGGCCCTGATAAAACACTGAGTAGTTAGGAATATGAAAGATCATAAAATTATTTTCTTTGTGTTTATTTGATTCTATTAAAGACATTTTGGTAAGAATGACAGTACCGCAATTTAGCTACAACTAAAGCTGTTTGTGGAAAAGTCCCGCCCCTTTAACTGTCTCCACCAATCATTCTTGGAGGCTTAATCACATGTCAGTCTGACCAATCAGAAGTGGTTATAGTATCAACTTCCTTGTTCCAATTTAGTTCAAAAAGTCGCTCAGTTCTAACAAAAATACCAGCTTAAGCTCGTCTTTAGTGGTGTAGCTTTCCACAGAATCCAGTATCAGACCGTGGAAAAAGTGAACAAAACAACGAAGCTCAGATCTAGATTTATTTATTTATGAGGTTTAGGATACCTGAGCTTGCTGCTTCCCCATACCGCAGCTGGCTGGCCGGCACTTGGACAGAATGCTGGCATGAGAAGCAAACGAGCTCCGGCCCGCCGCGGGGCTCTTATACTTATATAGAATAAGACCCATGTGAGTGTTGCTCCTTGTCCCTGATTGTCTTCAGAACTTTTGCATGTTTTTTTTCCCTGTGTAAGATGGAAGGGGGGGGTGAGCTGGGTTGCCATATTTTTTGTTGACCGCCTTATGGATTCTACGCATTATACCCTTTTTTCCTTGATTCCTTGTTTATTTCTCTTTTGATCACAATATAATAAGTGGATTTAATTACCTTCATTTTTCATTATTAAAGCATAAGGAAATTTGTATTTTAAAGTTTTATGGTTTTTTGAGCGCGACATTCAATACCCGGACCCAGCGTCAGCCTCTCAGCAACTGTTTGGTTTTGAAGTCGCTACATTTTTGTCAACAAAAAAAGGCCAATAAACACGGATATAAGAGACTGAGCAACGGAGCTGAGATTTGGAGAAACAAAGTAGGATTCAGTTACACGGACATCGAAAGTACGGAGGTAGGCGCTGGCTGTCCGTTTAAGGAGGGGCTGCTATCAAAGCGGACTACAGCCAGGTAAGAACACGTGGATGTGCACATGGAAGCTGTGCCAGTGGAAGGATTGCAGTTCACATGTTTGAAGTTTGGGAGTGATCGTCTGGCTTGTGGCTGAAGGAGGTTTAGTTCCGTGCAAAACATTCCGATGCTGAGTGACTTTTTGCTCAGCAATGTTACGCAATGCGTAACTCTGTGTCCCTGTAACTGTGGTGCGTTCAAATACAACAGGATAAATTTATATCAGAATACTATTTCGTGGGAGCCCAGTATCACGTGGGACCAAAATATTTTGTGGGATTGCTTTACTTATTTATTTCACCCATAAAATAAATATCATAGCTCGGGCTCTGTATTATATTTTTTAAAATAGGTTACATTCAATTGAAAAATTAAATGGAAATATTTGATATGGAACTCTCCTTTTTCTAAGTCAAATGTTTTCATTTTTTTGCGGTCATTCAGGTATTTCCTGACAGGCTGACCAAGTGAAGTGATGATGAGGAGTTAGTCTGCTTGCCGCAAAATATGACAAAAGCAAAAAAGGGCACATAATTTTCAAAATAAAAAGGGAGATGTAGTTTTTTTTTACATCATTTAACGATAACTGTCTATGCCTTATTTGTGGGACAGCTATTGCTGTACCAATTGTGGTGAGGCACTTCAAAACCTGCCACAAAAACCTTGATGTTTACTACCCACCCGGCAGCGCATTACGGACAGAAAAAGCCTGTGGGTTACAGGCAGCTTTAGACATACAGACTTTTTTCACAAGGCAGGCAAAAAAATCTCAGAACACAACTGAAGCTTCGTTTAGAGCTGCACATTTTTGATAAAAAAAAAACAAGAAACCTTTTTTGGATGGGGAGGTGTTAAAAGAAGCTATGATGCTTGTCGCTAACACATTATTCAATTTACTTATCCTTTGAAAAAAAAAAAAAAAAGTGAATTGTATATTAGGAGAAAAAAGAGTAACAACAATTTCACACTTATTTTAAAGGATCTCAAGAGCAAAATGGGAAAAATCAGGATGGGGAAAAACAGAAGAAGACAACAGATGGTAGAGAAGGCAGGTGGCATGACGGCTTTATTGAATGCTGTCAAGAGTGCCAAAGATGCCATGACACAGGCCACATCTTCACAAGTGTGGTCAGAACATTCGATCTCACTTTTTGGTGAAGACAATAAGAAGAATCGACATTGGCTTTGGGTTATGTGGACCAAAAATCGTTGTGGTTTAAAAACCGCAATACAAAAAATGGGATAAATGAGTTCAGGATCTGTCAGTGAATCGCGTTGAAGAAATGTCAAAAAACTAATAGCAACTTAAATGTGTGCAAACTGAACAATTCATAGAAACCAATGGAAAGAGGAAAAGGCAAGACTATCCAGTGTTTTCAGAGGAAACAAATGGACAGAACTCTTCAGATGCTGAAACTCTGATGTCAAACAGCCAACAATCTGCAGAAAGTGCCGACTTCCAAGAATCCAAGACCTTAATGTTTCAAAGATGAAAATTTTAAAGGAACCCCAAAAATGAAGAACTGCATGAAAATAATGTGAGAAATGTACCTGCTGGGCCTAAACGCTTCATTATCAATATCAAAGAAAAAGATTGGAAACAAATTTCTCCAAGTGCTGGTGATAACAAACTGAGATCACCCTGGACACATTTTTTGGAAACAAAATCCATGCTGCACACTAGCCTTCAAGATCCATCATATAAAACAAAAATCCAGTGGAATAATGAACAGTCCTTACCGAAACATTACAGCTGTTTGCACTTTCCCCTCATGCAGAGCGAGATACATTTTCAACAGAAAGAAGGAATCTCAAGGACGAGCTTCAGTTAAAATATCAGTTCATCAAAACAGCCAAATTTCACACTAAACAGAAAAAAATTCAGGCCAGCCACTAAAACCCAAAGAGGAAAAATTGCAAGAGCTCTTCACACTGATGTGAGCAACTACTTTAACGATAAAATGAAGAAAAACACCTATGGCCGAACTCATTTCAGGTATTGTGACACGAAGTCTCAACAAAAAAGTTCTGAAAGTTATTGGTTCAGAGTTTGCAGAAAAAGAATGAATGCATGAGGACATTTTTAGAACTGTACCTCACTCAAACCATTAAAGAATGTGACACTAAGTACAAAAACTTCCCAGGATACATGCAACATTTTCAAATGGACCCATCGGCATTCACATGTACTCACAACTTTGATGAACACTGTGGTGCAACATTCGTGCAGAAAAACTCCTCTGGCATTGTATCGCAATATGACTGGCAATGTCACTACCAAGGTTTCTGGTTTAAAAAAAAAAAAAAAAAAAAAACATTCTCTACTACTCTCTAGCTCTTCCTGGAGATTGTGCAGTCTGGGAAACGCTTACAAACCATCATTCAATTCCATCCAGAACTTGTTGGCTCATGCAGTTTTTGAAAAAAATTGTCACAATATTCAAAATTAGAAATTCGACAAATAGAAACAGACCACAGCTGGACAATCATACAAAGCGTTCTGCTATCCTTCAACAAAGACGCTGTGAAGTATCTTAACAGACTGCTATACCAAACCTTATCAAAGAGGTTAGAAGTAACATCATGAAAGCGCTGGGTGATGTAGAATATTTGGCCCTGACAACAGACATGTGGTCCAGCTGCAATATGATTCCCTACATGTCAGTGACAGTGCATTATACATAAACAGTGGACACTGCAGTCCAAATGCTTAAAAACTTGTTTCATGCCCGTAAGCCATACACCAGTTAATTTGGAAGAAGCACTGTGCGAGGCAATTAATAAGTTGAATTAATGAAACTAAAAAATGGTGACTTACTGACTTAATGAGGTTGGAGCTGGAAGTGATTATCTGGGGGTGACGTCACTCAGTCACTCCACTTCTCAGATACAATCAGTGGTTTGAATCCAAAGTGTTCCTATGATTTCAGACTGATGCATAGGTTGAAATTCTGTTTTTAAACCTTTTGTAGTAAAACATTTCACAGTTCAGACAACATTAAAATAGTAAAGTTCACTGCAAACAGCAAGTGAATCAAGCGCGTGGATGATTTTCAGACTCATTGACAGGTCCGATGACGTGAGAATGCTCCTTGAGCAAATGAGGAGGAGCACAGCCCTCATTGTCCAGAGGCTGGAAAATGCAGGATCTCCCATCCCTCATGGCTCCAGCAATTAATGCAGCCCAAGTGTTTCTGCTGAGTCAAGGGCATCGGTTGTAGCTGTGAGGTGTTCTCTCAGTGGTGACACTGTTTTTTATGACTGAAAGTATCTATAGGAAGAAGGTTTATCGTGTTTCCTTGTTCTTCCTCCATGACATCCAGATACACCTTGTCTGCACCTGCACCACATTTGCATTGCCCCCCCCAATGATGCCATCTCAGCTGTTACACACCACCAGTCTACCTTCTTCCTCCAGGGAAGACAACGTTCACAGAGACCTGACTCACCTTTTTAGACCCTACAATGTTCTGATTGACAGTGGAAGAGGTCCTGTACAAAGGAGAAAGAAAGAAACCCCATGGTCACCCTTTGTTTGTCTGCCAGAACCTGATGCACTGTCTGTAGCCACCAAAGAGGAGGCCAGTTTTTATGAGGCATGTGGAATTGGGAAGAAGTTGGTCACATTTACCAGAAATACAGGAGATCACAGCTTCTTGTCCCAACATCTGTACTCCGCATTTCCCCCTTTGACAGAGGCTGGGGGGTTTATTCTGGCAAAAAGTGACAGGAGTGAGCAGCTAACACTGCTACCTATTCCAGCAAGTGGATCCACCCTGGAATACCTTTGATGCAGAGTGGAAATAAAAAGAGCTCCACTCTGCATTATTCCCCTCCAAAGACATGGACATTAAATGAACCACACATCGAGGTCAAAGTATAGCCCACGAATGTCTTTTCTTACACCAGTGTAATTCAGATAAAATGTAATCTTTTTACATTATTACAGACCACTGCTGTGATGGAGAGGTGCCTGTCATGTCAAGTGAATGTGTGAGCTCGCACAACACAAAAACATAAGGAAAAAATTCATTACAAATATTTATCAATTATTATAAAGGAAATGCCAAACTGAAGTTGCATTAAAAAAATTAAAAGTATTTTTACTGTTACTTCAAAGTGCCCAAACACAGGAAAGAGCTGAAGAAGCACGGGTTTTGTTGGATGAAAGGTAGTAAATGAATATTGATTTTTGCACATTTTTTACATTGATTTAGCAATGATGGAATATTTTTTAATGTTTTTAATTACTGACAATGAAGATGAAGATGCAGACCTTGCTGCAGCAATATTCGAGTCACTCCAGGCAGATGCAGCGATTGAAGAGTATGTTAACATTTACTGCTTTAAACAACGTTTGTATTGTCATAAAAACCTAGGTCCTTTACAAGTTTGTGGAAAATTAAATCTTCAGCAAAATGTGAGAGTGAAATTATACTTTTTTTGTTTTGGCAGTGGGCTGCACGGTGGCGCAGTGGTTAGTGCTCTTGCCTCACAGCAAGAAGGCCCCTGGTTCAAGTCCTGGCTGGGGGACATGGAAAAACCCAACATCAATAGGGGACCTTTCTGTGTGGAGTTTGCATGTTCTCCCCGTGTATGCGTGGGTTTCTCCGGCTTCCTCCCACCATCCAAAAACATGCTTCATAGGTTAAATGGCAACTCTAAATTGTCCTAAAGTGTCCCCTGCCTTTGCCCAAGTGGCCGGGATAGGCTCCGGCAACCCTGTGACCCCGAAAGGGAATAAACGGTGAATGAAAAAAAAAAAAAGTTTTGGCAGGCCGCCTATTGTTCTTGATGTTGAGGAAGGTGAACAAGAGTAAGTGACAGTTTAGTTTCATTTTATTTCCTGCCTTCTTTCATTTAATCTACATCAAATATAAATAAATATAAAAGTGTAGAAAAGGTAAGATGGCGGCGCGCCGTAGTGCGGCGGCCTCTCATGCTCCCGGTACCAACACAGTTTCCAGGACTGCTTTCGATGACTATGCTTTGTCAACAGACTATGGTCAGTCTCACCGATACTACCAGCGTTAAGAAGCGCATAAAATACAGCCGGACCAAAATAACGACCATAAAGGACAGTTTGGACACGAACACAACAGCGGGCGCTGGACTCAAGGCCTTGCTGTGCAGGCTGCATCTCCTGATGACACAGAGGTGGCGCAAGGATGTTGGCCGAACAGAGTGCAGGAGGAAGCGGTGTGCACGTACATGTAAGAGGGGTACTGAGTCAATTACCATATCAATGGCGAACAATGAACACCACCCAGTGAGGGCCCTTAGGCAAGGCCCTTAGCGCTACTGCCTCCCAAGTGCAGTTAGGCTGCAGCTCACCGCTACCCCAGGGGGTGGGTCAAATGCGGAGACGAATTTCCCCATTGTGGGATCAATAAAGTATCAATTATTATTATTGTTATTATAAGAATAGCAACTCCCCTTCTATGGCTCTGTGTGAATGAGCTATGGAATATATTCCTATAACCAAATTTTGAAAGTTTCTCATGCTCTTTGGCATTTAGATGCATTTCCTGTAGTAAAACAACAACATTGACATTATTCAGCTTCTTCATGACTCTTGCTCTTTAGACAGGATTCCCTAGGCCATTAACATTAAGGGACATTACTTTTAACATTTGGCCATATATGTAATTTGAAAAAGCTTCTTTATTGGTCGGTTGCTGGTTATCATAAACAAACAATAAATTAAACTCTGAATAGAATACAAAAACAAGTGTGAATGGATCACATTTAAGAACACCAAAAAGAAAAATAAAGACAAAAAACAAATTAAATCGACTCCCAAAGGTGGGTATTTTAAGTCCCCTATCTTAAAGCCCTCCTCAGGTTTGGGGGAGAGCCTCTCAGAGAGAAATGGGCCCCCATCCAGAATCAGTGGTATTTCCCATCAGTTACCACCAATTCTACCCGAGGCAAGTTCCTAAAACAGGCATTATTAATTAAAGATGGGTGCTAATTGTTTATAGCGTTGAGAAAAGTCAATATTACTCACAATTGGAAATGTCAAGCACTTTACACAGTCTTTTTTTAATCCAGCATATTCCTCATGGTTTAAGATTGCACTGGAATTCCTGCAAGCGCCCCCGTGCTCGTACTGCTGCATCTCTTTGACGACGCTGTGGGACGCGTTGCCATGGTGATGTCTGCTGAAGTTGAGGTTGCGATTGAAGATTGGGTTCGGCGGGTTGGTCCACCTCTGGCTGGTCCAGCAGCCCTCTCCGGCGCAGATCATTCTCGACCTCCTCCGTGCTGTTATACATCTGCGCTCAGTTCTCCCAGTGAACGCGCATGCCGGTAAACGGGGTCTGAAAGCTGATTCCTCTTTTTTTCAGTGCTGCTTTAACATCTTTATACTCCTTGCGTTTCTGGACCACTTCTGATGTATAGTCGTGGTCAAAGGACAATATCTTGACTCCCAGCTGGATTTTCTTCATCCATGCGTTCCTAATAAGCATTTCTTACACTTTGTAACGAAGGAAAGTGATGATTATAGATCTCGGTGGCACCCCGGGGCCTGGTTTTGGGGCGAGAGAGCGGTGTGCTCGCTGAATTTGCAGATCCGTTCATGAGTGAATTCACTCATGAGCAGCTTTTCCACGAACTGAATCACCGAGCCCCCCTCCGATCCTTCTGGCACTCCATAAATTCTCACGTTTGTTCTCCTGGATCTTGACTCCATATCATTAAGTTTTTCTTGCAGTCGCTGTTGTTCCTTCAGCATATGTTGAAACGCTTCATTTGCCACCGCAGCCCAGGATTCCTGTTCATCAAGCCGAGCTTCTGCCTCTTTTAGCTTCTGGCCTTGCTCCTCTAGCATTAGCGACGTGCTAGCTAGCTGCTGTTCCAGCTGCAGCTTGAACTGCATCAGCTCCTCTTTCAGCTCTGTTCGGAAATCTTCTTTGAATGCAGTCCACTTGGCAGTTAAATCCGATTTTAAGACACTAATTTGTATACTTATCTCTCTCAAACTGAGATGGTTTGAGTCTGATAAGTCACATCCCCGCTCTTCTTCGGTAGCATTAGCGTTAGCATCCATAGTGTCTTTCGCACTAGTTGACATCTGTGTGTGTTTTTCAGTCACCCGTTTGTTCTTTGATTTAGTACCCCCACTCATTCGATTTTTTTAAGCAAAACTGGACAATGATTGTTGAGTTTAGGAGGGTTTTGACCACCTGTTTTTGAGGAGCTATCACTTTATGCATCCATCTCTGTCTGCTGCTACCGGAAATCCCCCGCTAAACGTTCATTGATTAGATTTTTGAATGCAGCCATTAGCTGGATGAAGTCATTTCTGGGTTGAATCAGTGAAAGCTCACTACCATGACCTTTTGAACATTTCAATTCATACCATTTTCTTCACTTATTTGCATTTCAGCTCTGGCTTCTGGGGAATATAGATTAGTGGGGCAAATGATCGCTCTTGCCCTCATTCATGGAGGCACAAAACCAACATTTTTCTGAGAAGGATTATACACGGAAATATCTGGGCAAAAAAAAGTTGTAAGTTGTAATTGCCACATTGAAAAAGAAACAAAGAATTTTCTCCAATTTAGTACACAGCTCTGTGTTGCTTTGTATGCTCATGTAAGGGACAAAATAATTTGGCCCTTACTTGCTGTCATAGATAAAAGAAATATTAATGTAATGAATTTTGCTTTTTTGCAGATAATGGACGCAAATCCTTGGAGGAGGCACAGGATGCTGTGGCAGAGGCCTGCGGGTTCCTGTCTTTGCTGGGTTGAGCATCGTTTGTATCAAACTTTGAGCAAAGACTCACCCTTGTGAAGGAGGCAGCAGGGCGTTTGTTGTGGGGCGCACACAAGGGGCTACAACACAATAAGTATTTAGGATTTCTTCACAATCATTTATTCCCGCTGTTCATGTATTCTAAAACATATTGACCAAATTTTTATTCAAGCATGAATATTTTAGAGGCTGGTTGAAGTCTTGGAAAGCCTGGGTGTTGTGGAAGCAGTGTGAAGGAATCCTGGGACTCGTTTGGGCCAAAAACAGTTTCAGCTGGAGGAGCTCCTGCTGCTTTTCCATGTGTTTTTCTGCTCCTGGAAGCAACAGGAGGCAGCAGGAAAACACTGCTGTCATGTTTTGGAAGGACTGGCTGCTGGAGGAGGACGGTAATGGGATTCATTTAAAATAATACAAATCTTTTTAAATGGTCAGCCATTTGATTAGAGATTTTAATTGCATGTGATGCAAATCCACATTACATTTTTATTTTTCATTTCAGAGGGAAGCAGGCCAGTGACTCTGGGGCAGATTCTTGTGTTTGCTTCAGGAACAGACACCATTCCTCCACTGGGATTCTCCACTCACCCAACACTTCCATTCATTCATCAGGAAGGAGATCCTAGAATTTTTTCTGAGGCGAACACATGTGATGTTTCCCTACGTCTGCATTTGGACTCCAGCTACTCTGCTTTTGTGGAGCATATAGAGTCAGGGATAATCCAGTCCTCCACTTTGGGCCTTGTCTAATTGTTCTAGGTGTTCTCATTTCCAGTTTTCAAATGCCTTAGCGCAGGGGTGTCCAAACTACAGCCCACGGGAAAACTGAGGGTCTGTTTTTATTGGCCCGCAGCAAAATTTGCAAATATAATTGCATATGGCTCGCACATGGCGCTTGAGCTCAACTCTGTTGCACTTCTGTTTCAACACTAGATGGAGTCGGTCACAGAAAGGTGTTTCTCCACTAAACAAAATTAAGCAAATAAGAATCTTTACCACGAGTCACCATAAATGGCAGCAACGAAGAAACTCAAGATAGCAAGTGAGTGTAGAGGATTTCAAACACGGTGGGAAAATGAATATTTCTTTAAGGAAAGCAACAGAAAGTGCGTCCGATTTGCACTGAAGATGTTGCAGTGATAAGAGTAAAATGTCCGTCGGCACTATGAGACCAAGCAATTAAAAAGATTTGCCGCACTTTAGGCAACCTTCCAAGAAAGCAATTATCGTTCAACGAGACACAGGTGCTGCAGCCGCGCGCGCAGTCAAGCTCGCTGTTTGCGGCATTAAGTTCTACCGGAAGCGCTGCGCATAGTACGGTCCCTACATCAGAGCAGCTACGCTTCGTACACAGGTGCTGAACGAGCACAGAAATTCAAGCACATGGCAGCTAGCCTGCAAGCTCAACAACAGTTTCTATCCCCATCGCGGTGAGTCAACACACGCCGTCCATCCAGGCCTCCTTCACTATTTTCCTCGTGTAATTAGCAGCGTTACATTGAGGGGTTGCCGCCTGCCTGTCTTTCCTAATAATGGCCTTCACAACAGAAAAGGGCACAGGCTTAGGAAGTAAAGGAAGCTCCTATGAGCTTTCTCCGTCTGACACCCACAAGGATGCTGTTTGCAAGGCCATGTTTGCATGCTTCAGAGAGAGTGAACCTAAAAGGTGAAAAAAAATGTTTTCTGAACTGTGAAAAAGTATTCCCTTTATGACAAAAAGGACCCGTTTTGTTTTTTGGAATTTTTTTTGTTCATAGCTGCATATTTTGTCAAGAGTGTAATTGTAGAATGAAGCTTTTTAAATTGTGTGCGTTTAATGTTAAAATTGTCCTCATTGGTCACCCATAAGCCCTTTTTTTGGTCTACTTTTCTGAGAAAACAGTCGGCTCTTTATAAACGACAAAATCGTGCACTCTGCCAGTCAGCCACACTAAGGGCTACGTATGTAAAGATCTGCTGGCTTCAGCTGCTCAATAAACCCGTTCTGAACTGCCTGGTTGGATGAGGTTTCATTAAGTGAATGTGTCATTTTGACATGCGCTTGTTTTATGTGGCAAAGATCAGCATCACTGCTCCCACTGAGAGCAATGTTCTTCACATTATAGGAGAGTTAAAGAAAAAAAAAAACCACAGTAATCATGTGTCAGTATGTCACCTCTTGTGTGCGGCCTGGACCTTTGCTCATTTTTCTGTATTTGGCTCTCAAAAAAAAATAAATAAAAACTTTGGACACCCCTGCCTTAGCGTTTAGTGTAATTTATTGATTTATTAACTGAGTTGTTTTGGAACTAAACTGCTGCCCCGCGATCCGGTCCTGGAAGAGCGGAGGAAGATGTATTGTATGAAATGTTGGTATTAGTTTAATGATTGCTTATCTGTCTTTAAAAACTTCTGACAAAACTTCTATTTCTAAAAATTAAATTTAGTTTTCCAGCTGTTTTGTGTCTGAAGATATTTTCTTTTTATAATATAAGGCTTGACTGTTTCATGGTTATCACAATGTCTTTTTTTTAGCTAATATTAATAGATATATTTTGATATGTATGGATATGTGAAGCAGCTTATTTTAAATTATGGTGTAACTGAATGTTAATGGTGGGTAACTTTTTCTGTCTTCTCATTTTTGTCTCATCTCAGAATGGCACTCAGACACATCCTAAACAGCAGACAGAGTGGCCCATATGCAGCCCACACCCCCACTGCTGCATATTTATATTTGCATTGTGAGAGAAAAGGAAAAGTCCAAAGTAATTTCTTGGACTTTTCCAACAATTCAGTTGCCCCACAAATAAAATAAACTAAACAAGATGGTCATCACTGACGGTCAGTCCGTAGCTAAAGTGACCTTATTTGAGGAACTATCTTCCAAAGTTTTTGTGGGGAGGAATTATATAATGAAGGGATATAAGCTGCAGGGAACATACCCCCCCCACTATGCAACTCTCCCCACCACCCACACTGTAACAGAGTCACTGGAACAGGAGGCAGACAGACTCCTGGATCCACCATCCACTTTAACCCCCCTGATGAGTGTGGACCAGGTGGAAGGTCAACCCCTCCCCACTTTCAAAGCAAAGGTTTTGGAGGTAAGGATGTACAAGTCATGTAATTGGATACAATATACCTCAACAGAACATGTAATTTTTTCACATTAATTGTCTATTAGGGGTTTGCTATCAGGAGGGTGAAGAGTGGGAGGTACGACGAACCAATGAGACTGATTCGTTTACAGCAAGTATGTACTTCTGAGTGTTAGAATACAGTGTGTGTAAGAGCGTGGGAGGAGGAGGAGATCCTTGCTGTTGAAAAGCACATGATGTCATTCGTCACTTCCTGTCGTGTGCCCGGGAAAAGGGACTGTGAGAAGTGCCTTCAACAGGAAAATCTTGCACTCAAAAAACAGAAATTGGTTGGGCATTAAGTTCTATGTGAAGAGTCACATCACAGCCGTCAAAAACAAGTTCTAGAATCACTTCATCTCTTTTATTCAATCACTACATTTATGGAGAGAAATAAGTATCACCCAGATTTATGCATGCGTAATTCCTGAGTTATGCACAAATCTGTGGTGAGACTGTTTTAGTGTCTCTCAGATTCGTCCGCAAGTGATGTGTTTAAATACTACCAGATTGCTTGTCATCAGAGTTCTTATGAGATGTGTTGAACACAGATATAATATGAATAATAGATTAAGAATATCCAGTAAAACTTGACTTTTGCCCACCGTCTTAAACAGATATGACTTTTAAATATTAATTATTGGCCAAAGTGGGAAAATGTGAAGTTTCACTTGGAAAGAATTAGGTACACTCAAATCCAAAGTTATGCATATATCCAAATTTATAGAAGCCCAAATGAAAAATATGCACGCACAAATCAAGTATCACACACCTACAAATCACAGTATTTTCTCTCCATGTTCATTTGCTGTTTTGTAGGCCTTATATTTAACATTTGTGCTATTTTTATTTTATTTAGTTTTGGGACATTCTAAAAACTTGAGCTGCAGAAACTGTTGCTCTTCCTTTCAACAGCTATTTTTTTTATTTCAGATTTGAAAAGGGCAATCTTTAATGCCACCAGAAGATAAATCCAGTACTTTTAAGTCAGCATTTGTTTTAGAGATTTTCACAGTTTGTACTTATTGATTTCTCTTATTTCTTGACAGCATTTTCTAGTTAGAAAATTATGCCTCCTTAGAACTACAGTTTAATAAAAAGGTGGGATCTTTGTGTTAAAATTTCAATGCCTTGGTCTCTTGCTTTCTGGAAAATGGTAGAGGATGTTTGAATAAAGATATTAACTTTTACTTTGCTCCACTGTTACTGCTAGTTGTTAATTACACTGGCATCAGCTGGAACCCCCTGTGGTTCTTGGTGCCTCAGCCACACAGCGTGCATTTTATGTGTTGTGAGAGATGGTAAGAAATGTTGCTTATTTTTTCCAAGCCCAAGTACTGCTCCAAACCATAGTACCCTCAATGTTAGTTAAACCTAACAAGTGTGTTATTGGTCCCAGGAACAATAGAAAAACCAAATATTGTGCTAAAAGGACCCCACTTGTTACTAAAAACTGGACAAGTCCCCATAAAGCACAGCCTGGTCAAGTTGAAAACTCTACTTTGTCCCATTGATGATTTAAACGATTATTTAAAACAACAAAGGTATTCTCCTTAATTTTTTCAGTGTCTTAAAACCTTCAGAAAGGGTGGTCCCCACAAAGCACGGTCCATTCAAGTATGCGTGTGTGTGTGCATAACAATAACTTCTGTGACTGTACAGGACAGGGGTTAGCATCTGTCTGTGGTGGGAGGCGGCCATTTTTCCATTGGAGGTGGGTGGTCATGTGAGGCTCACCCATATGAAACATGGATCTTTGGTGAGGGGCGGGGTCACTTCCAGTCCACTAATTACCCCTCAGAGGTATGGAGTAAAAGAGTAACAATGACCATGAAAACACTGTAAAATGACATGTACTCAAGAGTAAAGTTGGGAAATAATGAATACTAATTGTTATTGTAGGTGGTCACCCACGCTGGTGAGAAGGTGCAGCTGAACATAATAGCTGTTAGGGAGGGGGGGGACCTGGAGCTGCTGCTGGAGGACTAGGAGACCCTGGATGTGGAAGCAGAGCTCTGGGACTCTGGAGCATCATTGAAGACGGCCCTCTGAGGATTCAGGCTGAGAGAACGAGCCAGAGGCTGTCAGAATACTGTCCTGAATGAAATGGAACAAAATGCATGAAATATGCTGTTGCTCCATCTCAGCTCCACCACGCAGCTCTCCATGGTGTAGCAGCAGCTTAATATCCCACTTTTGACACCAATATGAAGATCCAGCCGGACCGTCACTTAAGCGGGGTAGCCAAAGTTTTACTGCTGCTTAGATGGCTTCATTAGAGAGCTGTCCGTGCCCCATACACCACACGACCCCAGACAGTCTCAGGCAGAAATAAACAGGAAACAAAGCAATGTCTCCTTTTGAGTTGCAAGCCCGTTTATTCCAAGCACTTAAACAGCCAAACAGCATGGAGGGTCACTTCAGTGCACAACCCTCTGACTCAAGGTTTCACCCTAAAGCTCCAGAACAATATGTTCTAAAAAGGAAAGTAAGGAACTCCTTAATGTGGTCCGGGGAGGGGGCTGTGAGGTTTCTTGCCATAAGTTAAATGATTTCCTGCTTTCAAGCCCGGTAAATGTCCTGCCCCCAAGAGTCATTTACTCCACTGTGATTGGTTGGTTGTCAGCTCCGCGAACACTGAAAAGGTGTCATTCATACAGAGTGGTGGGCCGCATTAACATTAAACTTTCATATTGAGGCGGGGGCCACAAAATATCATCTTGGGGGCCGCAAATAGCCCGCGGGCTGCGAGTTTGAGACCCCTGAATTACAATGTCGTGTGTCCAGGAGTCTGTGCTTTCACCAGGGAAGTCTCAAATCCTAGGAAAGGCTGCACCAAAGACCAAGTTTCTAGTGTCATGTTATATTTTAGGAATGTTTTTATTCTCAAATTCCTTTCTGTGATTGAGTTGAGCATGTTTTTAGGAACTTAATGTTTTTCTTGTTCATTTTGTCACACATGCCACAGAAAATAAAAGACCCCTCTAATTTATCACGAGTCATGTTTTTATGACAAGTGCTTTTTGTTTGGTTTGTTATATCAGGTAAAATTACGCATTTGAAAGTGTTCTTAGCGTTAATGTCCACCAGGTGTCAGTATTTAGTAATAGTTTCACAACAGTTTGAAAATTCGTCAGAAAATGACACATTTTCAAAAAATCTTTAACAGAAGTAAAAACAATCAAACTTTTAGGATATTTTAAAATAAACACTTTCCAGAACTGAGTTCAGTGTTAAAATTAGCTTAAAAGGTTCAGATAAATGTTCAGTTTGTGATTTAAGGATTTTAGATATTTGACAATTGGCCTGCAGCTACATTAGTCAAGAAATTTGCTGAAAGTTAAAAAAAAAAAATACATTTTTTAACATGCAGACAAATACATAGTTAAATGAAGAAAAACTTGTTAAATGAATGAACAGAATTGTTTCAACTGAACAAAAACACTGAAGTGAAATATGTAATTTCATTGTAAGATCTTCTAAATCCGTTCAACAAGTCTTTCAGGTTTGCAGTATGACACAGAGACCCACACCAACAATCTCACACATGACAATGAGCTGACCAGTGCAGCACTGAAACAAGCTGATTATATACAGAAGAAAAACGAGAAACGAGGAGCACCTGAGGCCATTTATGAACAGCAGGTGAACACAGCCACAAGCTACAACTGCTGTGAAACAGGAACAACACTTTTCAAAATAAAAGCAGAGACTCAGAAATGAACTTTATAAACCTGATCAATCAACAAACTAAAGCAGAATATTGTCAATCAAACCACAGGAGGTCAGAAAAAGACAAGCTTAGAGTGTGGAGGGTCCAGTAAATATTCTCTTAAATATCACTTCATTGATTCATTTTTTTAAACATCATCATCTATGAGTTTTGACTGAAAGCATTTCCTTTAAGCAGTTTTCATGGAACACTAATGGGTAAATCTGTACATATACATCGAGTTATTTTTCCCTTATTCTATAAAATATATTCCTTTAAAATATGCTGTCTTATTAAAATCAATGTTAGCTGTGATTTGATTGATCAAAGATTTTTTTCTCTTATTGTTTCCTTATTTTAGCCTCTGTTTAACCCTTATCCAGACAGAATTCTATTCAATTATTAACTTTTTTGCATTTCTACCAAAAATTGTTGAATTTTTCTTCCACAGACACATGCAACACGTGTTGTCATGTCTGCATGAAACAAACACATCCAGCTTTTGCACAGTAAATTCTCCAGTGTCATATCTTCAGAATCAAACTGATCTGACTCTTTCACAGTTGTTACTACAAAACCAAGTGTTAGGCCCCGCCATTCCTGACCAGGTGAACAGTCACATGCTACAGCTGCTTTGAAACAGGAACTAAACATGAGTGAATGCAAAGAAATTCCGCTAACACCTGTTCTTCTTAAACTAAGATTGATTTCGTATGTCACTGTAAACTGTGCATATCACCATAAATCTCTACAACTGAGATTAATTTTCTTGAAAGACAGAAAATAAGCAATTTATTCTCTAAACACAAACTAACAACTAACAGGACAATAGAGACAGAAATGTTGTGTATTGTACACTCTGCCACCATTTCCCTTTTTTGTTTCAATATGAAACCTTTTCTGAGGTCAAGGATGGCTCCCCATCTTCTGAGCGGTTAGTCATCAGAGGGGGTGTGGCTCTGCTTCAGCCCTTGGTATAACTTCTGAGCTTTCCCTCGCCTCTTTCTTTTAGTTAGAATTTTTGTTGGAATATCTATGGATTCATCAAAACGACTTTATTGCATCTTTGGTGGGAGGTACTCATCGTCCTTGTCATCACCTGTGGTTTCTATGCAGCTTGAGGGGACGTCTGACAGATCTTGAACCATGTCATGCTTGGTAAAGTAGTCTTTAGTGAGCTGGAGAAGAGAAACAAGTTTGTCTTCATTTTAAACTTTATAACTAGGGCTCAGAATTTTTAGCATCAAACTTTAGCATCAATATTATTTACAAAGTCAAAAGTGTTTGATATTGATAGATTCCATGATAAACACTTACAAATCCACTGTCTGTTCTTGTCAGTGGAGGAACCTCTGGCTCGTCTGCATCTGCTCTCTTTGGACACAGACAGTGGAGTTGGAATCTGATTTCAATTCCTATGAAAGTTATTTGTACTTTTTAAAAAGGACAATTAAACAAATTGTTAACAAGTAAGAAATGAAACATCTACATTAGAACATATTTAACAGATTTACGACTTAAAACTCTACAAATTAAATCTTTTCAGTTTTACTTTTAACCACATTATTATTTTTTTTCCCCCACCCAAGGCATTTAGCCAGCAAATGATCTCTGGCTGACAGGAATTTAATAACAGACTCAACAACATAAGGCAAAACTAAAATGTTTGACACTTTTGACCGCTATTGTCAACAGCATCTTCACTTTCTGGAATGTCTATAGATCAACCGACAAGCAGCGGCCTTCAGTGATTCAGAGGCTAGAAGGGTGACACAAATGATTCTTTACTCCTTTACAACATCAGTTTAGCAGAAGGGTGCCAACCAATGCTTTTCCATCAAATAGATATGACATTTTTAAAAAGTAGATGATAAATTATATTGAAATGTGACTTTCTTAAAGCGTCTTGTTACAAAGAAGAAATCCACATTCATAAATATTTTGATCCCAATAAATACCACAACACACTGAGCTGAAAAAGCGAAGTAAATCAAATTGGTAAATATATTCAAATGTAAAAAAATACAAATACTGCAAGATGGTTACAGATTTTTAAAAAGTGAAATTTAAGACTTTAAAACCTTTAAGATTATAAAATATAGAAATAATATGTAGAAAGAAAATGACCTTCATGTTTACTGTAGCAAACATACAAACACTAAATGCGAGAAAGTGTGATGAGGCATAACATAGCAGTTCTCAAATATTACAAAAAATACAAACACTAAGTAATGATTTCAATCCCTCTGCAGCATCATCAGGTTAGACTTTATGGACAAGATTGGAATAATGTTTTTATTATATTTAGTTTCTAAATTTCAAAATGTTTGAGCATCTGAAGCTGCATAAATAACAACGTGATTTGCACATATGGAGGAGCCGTTTCAATGTCAAGTCAATGGTATCTGAAGTCCTGCAGTGTGATTTGAGTAACAGGTGCAACAGCGAGGCAAGAATTCAAGTATCTGAACTTTGGTATAAATGTTATAGGGCAGATGGATGCGAGGTTCTCGTTCTTTCATCCATCCATCCATTTTCTTAACCCGGTGTTTCCCTTACATAGAGTGACAGGGTTGCTGGAGCCTTTCCCAGCTACTGTTGGGCAAAGGCACACACACACACACATATATATATATATATATTATATAATATATGGTGTGTGTGTGTATATATAACACAACACATAATATATAATATATATGTATAGTATATTATATATACATTTGGTGTGTGTATATATAATATATATTAAAACATATATATGTATATATATATATATAACAAACACATTATATGTGTGTATATTATTATTATACATTTGTGTGTGTATATATATAATAAAACATATATGTATATATATATAACACACACATATATATATATATATATAATCACATATTTATAACATATATATATATGTTATATATATATATATGTGTATAACATGTATAACATATATATGTGTATATATATATAACACACACACACATATATATATATATATATATTATATATACATTTGTGTGTGTATATATATATAAAACACATATATGTATATATATATATATAACACACACACATATATATATAAAAAAAAAAAAAACGCCCCTCTCACCCTCCGCGGGTGGTTTCTCCTCCAAGCTCGGGTCCTCTACCAGAGGCCTGGGAGCTTGAGGGTCCTGCGCAGTATCTTAGCTGTTCCTAGCACTGCGCTTTTCTGGACTGAGAGGTCTGAGGTCTTTCCAGGTATCTGTTGTAGCCACTCCTCCAGCTTGGGGGTTACTGCCCCGAGTGCTCCAATTACCACAGGCACCACCTTCACCTTCATTTTCCAGGCTTTCTCCAGTTCTTCTCTGAGTCCCTGGTATTTCTCCAGTTTCTCATGTTCCTTCTTCCTGATGTTCCCATCGCTTGGCACTGCCACATCCACCACAACGGCTTTCCTCTGTTCTTTGTCCACCACTACAATGTCTGGTTGGTTCGCCATTACCATCCTATCAGTCTGGATCTGGAAGTCCCACAGGATCTTTGCCCTCTCATTCTCTACCACCTTCGGAGGTGTTTCCCATTTTGACCTTGGGGTTTCCAGTCCATATTCTGCACACATGTTCCTGTATATTATTCCAGCCACTTGATTGTGCCGCTCCATGTATGCTTTACCTGCCAGCATCTTACATCCTGCAGTTATGTGCTGGATTGTTTCAGGCGCCTCTTTGCACAGCCTACACCTTGGGTCTTGTCTGGTGTGGTAGATCTGAGCCTCTATCGCTCTGGTGCTCAGGGCTTGTTCCTGAGCTGCCAGGATGAGCGCTTCAGTGCTGTCTTGTAGGCCAGCCCTTTCTAGCCATTGGTAGGACTTCTTGATATCAGCCACTTCAGTTATGGTCCGGTGGTACATCCCATGGAGGGGTTTGTCCTCCCATGAGGATCTGTCCTCCAGCACTGTATCCTCTGCTCTCCATTGCCCGAGACATTCACTGAGCACACTGTCAGTTGGGGCCTTGAGCTTGATGTATTCATTCATCTTGGATGTTTCATCCTGGATAGTGGCTTCTACGCTCACTAGTCCTCGGCCTCCTTCCTTGCGGCTAGCATACAGTCTCAGAGTGCTGGATTTGGGATGGAACCCTCCATGCATGGTGAGGAGCTTCCGTGTTTTAACATCCATGGTCTGTATCTCTTCCTTTGGCCATCTTATTATTCCTACAGGGTATCTGATAACTGGCAGTGCATAGCTGTTTATTGCCCGGGTCTTGTTCTTGCCATTGAGCTGGCTTTTCAGGACTTGCCTTACTCGTTGAAGGTACTTAGCTGTTGCAGCTTTCCTTGTTGCCTGCTCCAGGTTGCCATTTGCCTGGGGAATTCCAAGGTACTTGTAGCTGTCCTCAATGTCTGCTATTGTTCCTTCTGGGAGTGAGACCCCCCCTGTGTGGACTACCTTGCCTCTCTTTGTCACCATCCGGCTGCATTTCTCGAGCCCGAATGACATCCCAATGTCATTACTGTAGATCCTGGTAGTGTGGATCAGGGAGTCAATGTCACGCTCGTTCTTAGCATATAGCTTGATGTCATCCATGTAGAGGAGGTGACTGATGTTGGCCCCATTTCTGAGTCGGTATCCATAGTCAGTCTTGTTGATTATTTGGCTGAGGGGGTTCAGACCTATGCAGAACAGCAGTGGGGACAGAGCATCACCTTGGTATATCCCACATTTGATGGACACTTGTGCAAGTGGTTTCCCATTGGCTTCAAGGGTGGTTTTCCACAGCTTCATTGAGTTTCTTATGAAGGCTCTTAGAGTCCTGTTGATGTTGTACAGCTCCAAGCATTCAGTGATCCATGTGTGTGGCATTGAGTCATAGGCCTTCTTGTAATCAATCCAGTCAATCTATATATATATATATATATATATATATATTATATATATATATATATATCTATATATTATATATCTATATAATCTCATATATATATATAATATACACCTATATATAACATATATATTATGTGTGTATATATATCTCTCTATATATCTCTCTCTCTTATGTGTGTGTGTGTGTGTGTGTCTATCTCTATCTCTCTATCTCTATATCTCTCTCTCTATGTGTTTTTTTTGTTTGTTTTTGTGCTGTTGTGTCTGTGTTGGGTGAATCTGACTAAGAGAGTGGTTCCAGTCTCCCCAACATACTGTGTCCCACAAGTGGAGCAGTAGATGATATAAACAGTTTGTTGTGGTAGGTGCATAATCAATCCAAATGTTTGAAAAAAGAGGTGAGTGCTCTGGATTTGAGTTGTGTAGGGGGAGGAAGCTTGGCTCTAATTAGGATGTCTTTAAGATTTTTATTTCTTTTGAAGGCTGGAAGAAATCTGTGCTGCTTGAGCAGCCCCTGGCTCTGAACCAGATCCCAGAAGTTTTTCCTGAGGACTCCATCCTGCACGTGGCTGTCGAATGTGTTGTGATTATGGGTAAAAGGGAAGATACGTTAGTAGTTTTGATTTTTTGAAATGACTTAAAACATTTTCTTAAAAAGGAGAGGGAATAGCCCCTTGTGTGCAATGAAGAAAAAATCATTTTGGTGGCCTTCTTAAAGTCTGACTGTTGGGTGCAGATTCTGTGGAAACGGAGCAGCTGGGATTTAACCAGACCTTTAAATGTGCGTTTGGGAGGAAAACTGGTTTTATGTAACAGTGCATGTGTGTCAGTGGGTTTAAAATAAACTTAAATGTCCAATTTGTGTGTGATGTGAAAGTTACTTCCCTTAAATGTAGTTGTGTCTAAAAAATCGACTGAGGAGGCGTGGCATGTTGATTTGAGCTTAATCAAATCAAATCAAGCTTTGTTTATAAAGCACTTATCATATAAACATATAACACAAAGGGTTTCACCGTAAAACGCAACAAAATATAAAAACAAGTATGACGATTAAAAAATAAAAAAATAAATAAATAGGGCCCCCCCTCCCCGTACCAAGCCCCCCACTCCTTTCTCCACCCCACCCCACCCCCAACTGATGGGAAAAGACAATGAGAAATAGCACAAAAATAAGATGTTGGAAACGCTGATAATTTGAACCTCCCCCTCTGTGAACAGCCGCATAGACAGCCAAAAGCAGTATCACAGGCGGGGACCGCTCCATCACAGCTAAGTGGTGATGCAGGTCCCCATCTAGAGCTGCAGTGGCTGAACAGCAGCCAACCCAGAGGGAGAGGTTCCAGCTGAGGAAGCACCGGAAATAAAAATGAATAAAAATTAGAATCAAAAAGTAAACATATTGATAAAAACAATAAACATTGAAATAAGGTAAGTTAAAATAACGTGTAAAAATCAGTTCATAAAACAAGATAAAATGGATAAATAAATAAAAATAAATAAATACATATAAATAAACAAATGAAAAATAGATAATGCATGGGTTGTGGCTGTTGAGAGTCCTCAGTAAAGCCCCAAACTTCTGCTCAGAGTGAGTCCACACGTCCTAGATGTCATCGAGGTACCTGTAGTAACAGAGCGGCTTTAAAGCACATGTCTGTTATGCAGATGATTCCCAATCTGTCATGCATATGTTGGCATAAGCGGGTGCAAATTTCTTTCCCATAGTGTGCCCTTAATTTGAACAAAAAGCTCTATATTGAATTCAAAATCGTTTCTGTTAAGGCAGTGTTTCTCAAACTTTTTCAGACCAAGGACCACTTAACCCATAACACAAACACTCACGGACCACCTAATTCTATACTGCTCCCAAAACAACAGCTTTACCAATATCAAAGTGTGTACTCACTCACTGTCTTTTTTGCCATCTTAATGGGAAGAATGGTGCTGCTTTTTCTGGGCCATGAGTGAAGCAATGTCTGGATCCAAACTGGAGAGTTTCAGTCTCATAACGTAGTCCACACTGATTCGGTTGCGCTGCTTTGTTTTCAGGCCAACAAGTGTGGAAAATCCAACTTCACAGTTGTAAGTAGTTGGAAACAGCATCAACAGCTTCAGAGCAGAGTCAGCCAGCTCGTGATGCTCAGGTTGGATGTGGAGCCAAAAGTCAGTCAAACCTTTCTCCCTGAAAGTTGTCTTCAGTGTCCCATCTGATGCAATGTCCACAAGGCTGTCAACCTCTCTGGTGAAAGCTTGGAAGTGAATTGCTCAATGTGGCGTTTCGTCCCCAAATGGATTTCTGATCCAATCAAAGCTTGTATCTAATTCTGGGAAATATATTTCGAGCTGTGAGTGTAGGTCTTGCAGATGTTGTTTGAAGGATGCAACTGTGCTCCCATCCACATCCTCCCCAGCAGCAAGGAGAAAATCAGCGAGTGTTGGAAAACTGTTGAATTCTCTTCGATCAAGACCACACCACAATTCCATCTTGAGGACGTGTAGCTTTAATTTTGTCCTGGACATTGAAGATGGTGACAGTCTTCCCTTGCAGTGCCACATTCAAAGTATTGAGAATGCTGAAAATATCAGGCAAGTATGCCAACTTTGCAAGCCACTGGAAATCATGCATTCTGTTGTACAGGTTATCACTATGGTGCAGGAATAACATTACCTCATCTCGCAGCTCAAACAGACGGGTGAGGACTTTTCCACGCGACAACCAGCGAACCTCAGTGTGAAAAAGGAGTTTTGTGTGTTCACTTCCCATTTCCTCAAACACAGCTTTAAAAAGATGCGAGTTGAGTGGTTTTGCTTTGATCTTGTTAACTATTTTCACACTCTCATCCAGTACTGATTTTAGGCACTGTGGCATTTTTTTCACAGCCAGTTGTTTACGGTGGATGCAACAGTGGGTAGCTACTGCAAATGGCGCTACTGCCCGAATGCACGCTACAAGGCCTTTCTGTTTTCCAGTTATTGCGGTTGCACCGTCGGTGCAAATCCCGACACATCTTGATCAGTCCAAGTTATTCTTCACAATGAAATCATTGAGTGAATGAAAAATTGCTTCTCCTGTTGTGTTGGTTGTCAAGGAACGACAAAAGAGAAACTCATCTTGCAATCCACCGGCATAAAGGTATCTCACAAAACACAACAGATTTGCTTCATTCCCTAGGTCGGTAGATTCATCCAATTGTAGTGAGAAAAACTGACTTTGGCGTAAACGTGTTACCAACTGATGTTCGACACTTTCAGCCATAGCTTTTATGCGCCGCTGGACGGTGTCATTGGAGAGAGGAATCCTGTTAATTTCGTCGCCGGCTTTTCCCCCAAACAATATCTTAGCCATCACCTTCGCAGCTGGTGTAACTAAATTCTCACCAATTGAATGAGGTTTTCCTGCTTTAGCAATCAAGAGGGATACCTTGTATGACGCCTCTGTAGGCTTCGCATTTTCTCCAGGTGCAAAATACTGGGAGGTCTCTTTCATCATATGTTTCTTCAGTTCATCGCGTTTCTTTCAAAAAATCCAATAGGTTTCCCCAGGTACTCCTTGTGCTTAGTTTCCAGATGCCTCTTAATTTTGCAGGTTTCATAGCCTCGTTAGCTAACGTTTCATAGCACAAAACACAGTGTGGTTTGGGATCCTCCTCCTCTCCAGTCCAAAAAAATCCAAACTTTATGTAGTCGCTGTGATATTTTCGTTTCACTTTAGCGGTGGATTTTTCACGCAGATGGCGAGTTTCACAGCTTTGCGGCGGGGTCTCTTTTGATGACTTCGCTAGTGACGTTAGCGACATCTTCCTGGACCTCCATAGAGTTGTTAACAGAACTACTTGCATTTTCATTAACTCGTAACACCTTTACAGTTGTGTCAGATGTTTCATCTGAGTTTCTTTTAAGCGACCCTGTCCTAAGCCACTGATCCATATTTTAAGTTGACATTCAACTCCAAGGCAGACTACTTTCCTGGTTGCTGCCGTGCCGCCTCACAGACCACTAGGGGGCGCTCACGGACCACCAGTGTTCCGCGGACCACTCTTGAGAAAGGCTGTGTTAAGGTTAATTGCAAATAATTCGGGCAGTTCTTTTTTCCGGTCGCTTTTGTCTGGGTATTTTTTTTTTTAATTCTCTTAATACTGTCTATTCCCTCTTTGTGATCAGTGTTTGTATATAAACTATCAATATCCATGGTTAAGAGTAAGGAATCTGTTGGGATTACTAGCTGTTTCATTTTTTTTAAATGAAATCATATGTATCTTTAAGGTAACTGTCATGTTTGTTAGATAGTGGGTTTAGAAAGAAGTCCAAATATTCAACTGTGTACTCCCACTAAGCCTCAATAAATCTGAAACGATGGTTCTGCCTGGAGGAATTGTAAATGGAATGGTCCATTTTTGGGTAGCATATAAAAGCGCCTGGGCCTCAGTTACGAGTGCCATGAAGGTAGGTTTTTTTGTTTTCGATTAATACATTTCTTTTTCAGTAAATTACTAATAATTTTGTCTTCTAAGGGGATTGTCTCTAGATAAATCGGTTTTATGAGTGTAAGATAATAAGTCACATCATTTAACTCTCTGTAACTTCATGTAAATAATCTTTTTTATCCATAATTACTATTAAACTGCCTTTATTGGCTGGTTTAATCACTATGTCTTTATTTTGGGCCAATTCTTTTAGAGATCTGGTTTCCTCCCCACTCAAATTTTGTCTGTTGTGAATGATTTTAAAATTTCTTTTAAAGTAGGAAATATCCTGGTCAATTAAAAAGTTATTTGTGGTGGGAGAGTCGTAGATGGGGTGTCTAATCAGATTTCTGTGTAAATGGTGAGGTTG
>CM043723.1:19653405-19800749 GCA_023969325.1 Oryzias curvinotus
GGTTCTCGTTCTTTCATCCATCCATCCATTTTTCTTAACCCGGTGTTTCCCTTACATAGAGTGACAGGGTTGCTGGAGCCTTTCCCAGCTACTGTTGGGCAAAGGCACACACACACACACATATATATATATATATATATATATATATATGTGTGTGTGTGTATATATAACACACACATATATATATATATATGTATATATATTATATATACATTTGTGTGTGTATATATATATATATATAAAACATATATATGTATATATATATATAACACACACATATATATATATATATATATAATATACACATATATATAACATATATATATATGTTATATATATATATGTATATAACATATATATAACATATATATGTGTATATATATATAACACACACACACACACACACACATATATATATATATATATATATATATATATATATATATTATATACATTTGTGTGTGTATATATATATATTATATACATTGTGTGTGTATATATATATGTATATATATATATATAAACACATATGTATATATATATATAACACACACACATATATATATATATATAATATACACATATATATAACATATATATATGTTATATATATATATATATATATATATATATATATATATAAAATGTGTTTTTTTGTTTGTTTTGTGATGTTGTGTCTGTGTTGGGTGAATCTGACTAAGAGAGTGGTTCCAGTCTCCCCAACATACTGTGTCCCACAAGTGGAGCAGTAGATGATATAAACAGTTTGTTGTGGTAGGTGCATAATCAATCCAAATGTTTGAAAAAAGAGGTGAGTGCTCTGGATTTGAGTTGTGTAGGGGGAGGAAGCTTGGCTCTAATTAGGATGTCTTTAAGATTTTTATTTCTTTTGTAGGCTGGAAGAAATCTGTGCTCCTTGAGCAGCCCCTGGCTCTGAACCAGATCCCAGAAGTTTTTCCTGAGGACTCCATCCTGCACGTGGCTGTCGAATGTGTTGTGATTATGGGTAAAAGGGAAGATACGTTAGTAGTTTTGATTTTTTGAAATGACTTAAAACATTTTCTTAAAAAGGAGAGGGAATAGCCCCTTGTGTGCAATGAAGAAAAAATCATTTTGGTGGCCTTCTTAAAGTCTGACTGTTGGGTGCAGATTCTATGGAAACGGAGCAGCTGGGATTTAACCAGACCTTTAAATGTGCGTTTGGGAGGAAAACTGGTTTTATGTAACAGTGCATGTGTGTCAGTGAGTTTAAAATAAACTTAAATGTCCAATTTGTGTGTGATGTGAAAGTTACTTCCCTTAAATGTAGTTGTGTCTAAAAAATCGACTGAGGAGGCGTGGCATGTTGATTTGAGCTTAATCAAATCAAATCAAGCTTTGTTTATAAAGCACTTATCATATAAACATATAACACAAAGGGTTTCACCGTAAAACGCAACAAAATATAAAAACAAGTATGACGATTAAAAAATAAAAAAATAAATAAATAGGGCCCCCCCTCCCCGTACCAAGCCCCCCACTCCTTTCTCCACCCCACCCCACCCCCAACTGATGGGAAAAGACAATGAGAAATAGCACAAAAATAAGATGTTGGAAACGCTGATAATTTGAACCTCCCCCTCTGTGAACAGCCGCATAGACAGCCAAAAGCAGTATCACAGGCGGGGACCGCTCCATCACAGCTAAGTGGTGATGCAGGTCCCCATCTAGAGCTGCAGTGGCTGAACAGCAGCCAACCCAGAGGGAGAGGTTCCAGCTGAGGAAGCACCGGAAATAAAAATGAATAAAAATTAGAATCAAAAAGTAAACATATTGATAAAAACAATAAAACATTGAAATAAGGTAAGTTAAAATAACGTGTAAAAAATCAGTTCATAAAACAAGATAAAATGGATAAATAAATAAAAATAAATAAATACATATAAATAAACAAATGAAAAATAGATAATGCATGGGTTGTGGCTGTTGAGAGTCCTCAGTAAAGCCCCAAACTTCTGCTCAGAGTGAGTCCACACGCCCTAGATGTCATCGAGGTACCTGTAATAACAGAGCGGCTTTAAAGCACATGTCTGTTATGCAGATGATTCCCAATCTGTCATGCATATGTTGGCATAAGCGGGTGCAAATTTCTTTCCCATAGTGTGCCCTTAATTTGAACAAAAAGTTCTATATTGAATTCAAAATCGTTTCTGTTAAGGCAGTGTTTCTCAAACTTTTTCAGACCAAGGACCACTTAACCCATAACACAAACACTCACGGACCACCTAATTCTATACTGCTCCCAAAACAACAGCTTTACCAATATCAAAGTGTGTACTCACTCACTGTCTTTTTTGCCATCTTAATGGGAAGAATGGTGCTGCTTTTTCTGGGCCATGAGTGAAGCAATGTCTGGATCCAAACTGGAGAGTTTCAGTCTCATATCGTAGTCCACACTGATTCGGTTGCGCTGCTTTGTTTTCAGGCCAACAAGTGTGGAAAATCCAACTTCACAGTTGTAAGTAGTTGGAAACAGCATCAACAGCTTCAGAGCAGAGTCAGCCAGCTCGTGATGCTCAGGTTGGATGTGGAGCCAAAAGTCAGTCAAACCTTTCTCCCTGAAAGTTGTCTTCAGTGTCCCATCTGATGCAATGTCCACAAGGCTGTCAACCTCTCTTGGTGAAAGCTTGGAAGTGAATTGCTCAATGTGCGTTTCGTCCCCAAATGGATTTCTGATCCAATCAAAGCTTGTATCTAATTCTGGGAAATATATTTCGAGCTGTGAGTGTAGGTCTTGCAGATGTTGTTTGAAGGATGCAACTGTGCTCCCATCCACATCCTCCCCAGCAGCAAGGAGAAAATCAGCGAGTGTTGGAAAACTGTTGAATTCTCTTCGATCAAGACCACACCACAATTCCATCTTGAGGCGTGTAGCTTTAATTTTGTCCTGGACATTGAAGATGGTGACAGTCTTCCCTTGCAGTGCCACATTCAAAGTATTGAGAATGCTGAAAATATCAGGCAAGTATGCCAACTTTGCAAGCCACTGGAAATCATGCATTCTGTTGTACAGGTTATCACTATGGTGCAGGAATAACATTACCTCATCTCGCAGCTCAAACAGACGGGTGAGGACTTTTCCACGCAACAACCAGCGAACCTCAGTGTGAAAAAGGAGTTTTGTGTGTTCACTTCCCATTTCCTCACACACAGCTTTAAAAAGATGCGAGTTGAGTGGTTTTGCTTTGATCTTGTTAACTATTTTCACACTCTCATCCAGTACTGATTTTAGGCACTGTGGCATTTTTTTCACAGCCAGTTGTTTACGGTGGATGCAACAGTGGGTAGCTACTGCAAATGGCGCTACTGCCCGCACGCTACAAGGCCTTTCTGTTTTCCAGTTATTGCGGTTGCACCGTCGGTGCAAATCCCGACACATCTTGATCAGTCCAAGTTATTCTTCACAATGAAATCATTGAGTGAATGAAAAATTGCTTCTCCTGTTGTGTTGGTTGTCAAGGAACGACAAAAGAGAAACTCATCTTGCAATCCACCGGCATAAAGGTATCTCACAAAACACAACAGATTTGCTTCATTCCCTAGGTCGGTAGATTCATCCAATTGTAGTGAGAAAAACTGACTTTGGCGTAAACGTGTTACCAACTGATGTTCGACACTTTCAGCCATAGCTTTTATGCGCCGCTGGACGGTGTCATTGGAGAGAGGAATCCTGTTAATTTCGTCGCCGGCTTTTCCCCCAAACAATATCTTAGCCATCACCTTCGCAGCTGGTGTAACTAAATTCTCACCAATTGAATGAGGTTTTCCTGCTTTAGCAATCAAGAGGGATACCTTGTATGACGCCTCTGTAGGCTTCGCATTTTCTCCAGGTGCAAAATACTGGGAGGTCTCTTTCATCATATGTTTCTTCAGTTCATCGCGTTTTCTTTCAAAAAATCCAATAGGTTTCCCCAGGTACTCCTTGTGCTTAGTTTCCAGATGCCTCTTTAATTTTGCAGGTTTCATAGCCTCGTTAGCTAACGTTTCATAGCACAAAACACAGTGTGGTTTGGGATCCTCCTCCTCTCCAGTCCAAAAAAATCCAAACTTTATGTAGTCGCTGTGATATTTTCGTTTCACTTTAGCGGTGGATTTTTCACGCAGATGGCGAGTTTCACAGCTTTGCGGCGGGGTCTCTTTTGATGACTTCGCTATGACGTTAGCGACATCTTCCTGGACCTCCATAGAGTTGTTAACAGAACTACTTGCATTTTCATTAACTCGTAACACCTTTACAGTTGTGTCAGATGTTTCATCTGAGTTTCTTTTAAGCGACCCTGTCCTAAGCCACTGATCCATATTTTAAGTTGACATTCAACTCCAAGGCAGACTAACTTTCCTGGTTGCTGCCGTGCCGCCTCACAGACCACTAGGGGGCGCTCACGGACCACCAGTGTTCCGCGGACCACTCTTTGAGAAAGGCTGTGTTAAGGTTAATTGCAAATAATTCGGGCAGTTCTTTTTCCGGTCGCTTTTTGTCTGGGTATTTTTTTTTTTAATTCTCTTAATACTGTCTATTCCCTCTTTGTGATCAGTGTTTGTATATAAACTATCAATATCCATGGTTAAGAGTAAGGAATCTGTTGGGATTACTAGCTGTTTCATTTTTTTTAAATGAAATCATATGTATCTTTAAGGTAACTGTCATGTTTGTTAGATAGTGGGTTTAGAAAGAAGTCCAAATATTCAACTGTGTACTCCCACTAAGCCTCAATAAATCTGAAACGATGGTTCTGCCTGGAGGAATTGTAAATGGAATGGTCCATTTTTGGGTAGCATATAAAAGCGCCTGGGCCTCAGTTACGAGGTGCCATGAAGGTAGGTTTTTTGTTTTCGATTAATACATTTCTTTTTCAGTAAATTACTAATAATTTTGTCTTCTAAGGGGATTGTCTCTAGATAAATCGGTTTTATGAGTGTAAGATAATAAGTCACATCATTTAACTCTCTGTAACTTCATGTAAATAATCTTTTTTATCCATAATTACTATTAAACTGCCTTTATTGGCTGGTTTAATCACTATGTCTTTATTTTGGGCCAATTCTTTTAGAGCTCTGGTTTCCTCCCCACTCAAATTTTGTCTGTTGTGAATGATTTTAAAATTTCTTTTAAAGTAGGAAATATCCTGGTCAATTAAAGAGTTATTTGTGGTGGGAGAGTCGTAGATGGGGTGTCTAATCAGATTTCTGTGTAAATGGCTGAGGTTGGATACTATCTTTGTCCTTATAGTGAATGATTAACTTAATCCTGCGATGATACTCCTATAGATCGTGTCTGGATTGAAAGATCAAATTCTTACTGTTACCCGGGTTACAGCAAGGACGCGTGGGGCTGACGGCGGCTATACAACTATCTTCAAATGACTAAAAAGTACATTTTCTCCAAAAATGAGAGCTCACCATGGCCCCCAAGAAAAACCAGTAATACGAAGACCTTAAAAAGATTCTTGATGATATCAAAGCTGAAAAGACATGTAGTAATAAATCAAAGAGCCAAGTATCTTCAAAAAATATGACCCCTAGATTCATCACTTTCTCCAAAAGTCTGTAAGGACCCTGATTTCAGCAAAGTTCTGACCTGCAGGCAACTTGACCTCAACTTACAACGCAGCTGATATCAGCTGAAGAAGGATATGGACCTTTATCTAATGTCTGCAAACATAACATAGAAGAGAACTATAAACTCTGTTTAAACCCAGAAGAACGGCTGTTAATCAGCAGAAGGAAAACCAACCTTGGTCATTCGAAAAATTATGGACCCTTTTTTTTATTTTACTGCACAGCATTACCTTATTTAAAACAAAAAACATAAAAAATAATAAAACAAATGATTAATCAATTATTGAAAATGGTTACATTGATTGACTTTTAATTATATAACTTTACTTGCTCCAAAAATGGATAAATTGATTCATGATTTTTCCTAATGTAACATGATTTTGCACATATTTTTAACTTTTGATACTTGATCAAATGTTGCTATTAAAATAGTCTAAAACAGTGTTATGTCTATTTTACTGATATAGTATTATTTTCTAATCATATAAATGACTTTCTAAGTAACATAATCTGCATATATTTTGGATAACTGATCTGCATTTGCCATGTTGATTTCTCAAAGTTAATTTTTACATAATTAAGTAATTCATATTTGTCATGTGCTTTATTGATATTTCAGGATTCTTAATTCTGTCTGATAAGTTATGAACCGGATATTGATACATCATGTAATAAACTGGTTACAGTAGAGCAGGGGTGGGATTATATAAATTTGCTTCCTTCCACTCCCTTTCAAGCAATATTTATGAATATGTCTAATTATCCTAAGTTTGATTTGTCATTGTATGAATGTATAACTGATGATTGTATTGTTTTTTTGTGTATTATTCTTACTTGATTGCTTGAAATAAACCATTTCAAATCAAAATCAAATAAAAAAAACATTTGGATGGGATGAAGGTATGTCCTCTGCTCAGCAGGGAGAGCTCTGTTGAAAGAAGCACAGTTACCTCATAAGTTCATAACTCCATCTTTCCCCTCCCTCTGTGACAGGTCTAAGGGAAGTGTTAGTTTAACCAAGTGGCCCAGGGGGGTATTCCTGGAAGCATGTTTAAACTAGCCTGACTTTAAGCCTGAACTCTGGCTGAAATCCGCCTGAACTTGCTTACTCTGGGTATGTCGGTTCCAAAAGACCGGATATGAGTTGGCGTAATTACACTCGACTTGGTAACCCTGAGTTAATGCACGTGCACAGCAGGTACATAAAGACATTCTCAATAGATCGCCGATTTCTGGAGTCACCATGGAAACGCGTGGGGGGAAAAAAAGAAAGCGCGACACTTGAGACGGAAGTGAGACGGAGTCTGAGATTTTAATGACGACGTATGAAGATTATACGTCCAACAAAAAAGTAACACGGCTGCATCATCAAAAAAAAGAGTTACTGCTTGGAGAAAAACAACAGACAAAGTAAACGCACGAGTTTCTGATCTTGTTTCATTTTTTCTTGTGATGCATATATATATATATATATATATATATATATATTGAACTCTCATATGTATAAGTTTGAGCCGGCAGATATGCTAATTTTTACAACAATAAAAAGGACGGTAAAAAATGCACGGAGTGCAAAATTCATTAAAGAATTTTCTATCATTGTAATTACAGAGTGCAATCGTAGGGGTGCTATAAAAACTCATCATCCTCTCCTTCGCTCTCACTCATGGTGCAGAGACGTAAGCATAGCAAAATGACTCGGCAAAACACAGTAAAACAGCTGAACAACTAAACACATTTGGTTTAGCTGCTAAGAGATGGGACTCACCCCGAATGGCTAACAGAAGGGCAAACGATCCTGATCCAGAAGGATCCCTCAAAGGGTGCAGTCCCATCCAACTACCGACCAATAACCTGTCTCTCCACAACATGGAAGCTCATGTCAGGCATCATTGCAACCAAGATAAATAGGCACATGGATCAATACACGAGCAACACACAGAAAGGCATTGGTAGAGACTCCAGAGGAGCCAAACACCAACTCCTGGTTGACAGAACAGTCGCTCAAGACTGCAAGTCACCACACACCAACCTGTGCACAGCCTGGATTGATTACAAGAAAGCCTATGGCTCAATGCCACACACGTGGATCACTGAATGCTTGGAGCTGTACAACATCAACAGGACTATAAGAGCCTTCATAGGAAACTCAATGAAGCTGTGGAAAACCACCCTTGAAGCCAATGGCAAGCTACTTGCACAAGTGTCCATCAAATGTGGGATATACCAAGGTGATGCCCTGTCCCCACTGCTGTTCTGCATAGGTCTGAACCCCCTCAGCCAAATAATCAACAAGACTGGCTATGGATACAGACTCAGAAATGGGGCCAACATCAGTCACCTCCTCTACATGGATGACATCAAGCTATCAAGCGAAAGTGACATTGACTCCCTGATCCACACCACCAGGATCTACAGTACTGACATTGGGATGTAATTCGGGCTCGAGAAATGCAGCCGGATGGTGACAAAGAGAGGCAAGGTAGTCCACACAGGAGGGGTTTCATTCCCCGAAGGAACAATAGCAGACATTGAGGACAGTTACAAGTACCTCGGAATTCCACAGGCAAATGGCAACCTGGAGCAGGCAACAAGGAAAGCTGCAACAGCTAAATACCTCCAACGGGTAAGGCAAGTCCTGAGAAGCCAGCTCAATGGCAAAAATAAGACCCGGGCAATAAACAGCTACGCACTGCCAGTTATCAGATACCCTGCAGGAAAAATAAGATGGCCAAAGGAAGAGGTACAGACCACCGATGTTAAGACACGGAAGCTCCTCACCATGCATGGAGGGTTCCATCCCAAATCCAGCACCCTGAGACTGTATGCTAGCCGCAAGGAAGGAGGCCGAGGACTAGTGAGCGTAGAAGCCACTATCCAGGATGAAACATCCAAGATGCATGAGTACATGCAAGCTCAAGGCCCCAACTGACAGTGTGCTCAGTGAATGTCTCAGGCAATGGAGAACAGAGGATACAGTGCTGGAGGACAGATCCTCATGGGAGGACAAACCCCTGCATGGGATGTACCACCGGACCATAACTGAAATGGCTGATATCAAGAAGTCCTACCAATGGCTACAGAGGGCTGGCCTACAGGACAGCACTGAAGCACTCATCCTGGCAGCTCAGGAACAAGCTCTGAGCACCAGAGCAATAGAGGCTCAGATCTACCACACCAGACAAGACCCAAGGTGTAGGCTATGCAAAGAGGCGCCTGAAACAATCCAGCACATAACTGCGGGGTGTAAGATGCTGGCAAGTAAAGTATACATGGAGCGCCACAATCAAGTGGCTGGAATAATATACAGGAACGTGTGCAGAGTATGGACTGGAAACCCCAAGGTCAAAATGGGAAACACCCCCGAAGGTGGTAGAGAATGAGAGGGCAAAAATCCTGTGGGACTTCCAGATCCAGACTGAGAGGATGGTAATGGCGAACCAACCAGACATTGTAGTGGTGGACAAAGAACAGAGGAAAGCCGTTGTGGTGGATGTGGCAGTGCCAAGTGATGGGAACATAAGGAAGAAGGAACATGAGAAACTGGAGAACTACCAGGGACTCAGAGAAGAACTGGAGAAAGGCTGGAAAGTGAAGGTGACAGTGGTGCCTGTGGTAAATTGAGCACTAGGGGCAGTAACCCCCAAGCTGGAGGAATGGCTACAACAGATACCTGGAAAGATCTCAGACTTCTCAATCCAGAAAAGCGCAGTGCCAGGAACAGATAAGATACTGCGCAGAACCCTCAAGCTCCCAGGCCTCTGGTAGAGGACCCGAGCTTGAACGAGAAACCACCCACGGAAGGGTGAAAGGGGCAAGTTTTTTGTATATATGTACATGTACATATATATATGTATATATATGTATGTATATGAATATGTATATATATATATGTGTATATGTATATATATATATATATGTATTTATATATGTATATGAATATGTATATATATATATATATATGTATTTATATATATGTATATATGTATGTATATGTATATATGTATATATGTATATATGTATACATATATATATATATATACACACATATATATATATATATATATATATATATATATATATATATATATACACACATATATATGTATGTATATGTATATATATACATGGAAACACACTGGGCATGGAACCATCTAGGGCCTGTTTCAGGAAGAAGGTTAAGTGTAAACTCTGATTATGTTAACCCTGAAATCAGGGAAACACTGGGTTTTCCGTTTCAGAATGGGATGTTTGTTAAACCAGAGAAAGCAGAGTAAGTCAAACCCGTTTCTGAAAGAGAGGTAACTTATACTCTGAGTCAGTGTCCATGGTTACTTACGCTGGGAACCTAACCTGGTCGAGAGCAGGTTTTATTCTCTAAATTCAAGGTTTCTGCTGTCCCCCCCCCCCCCTTTTTAAAGACGAAGCGGTATTTATCGCTTTAACCTTCATTGCCCACATTTCCGTCACACGATCTAAGTGACAAGAATGGCTTGTCCTTTTTTGGAGGACCCAATAGACGAGGAGGCTGCATTAATTCGTAGAGAATTACCACAACAAGAAAAAAAAAAGATGAATAAAAATTCAAGTAAAATAAATTCAAGTCACAATGTATTTGGTCTTCCTTATTTCCTACAAATTGAAAAGCAACAGTAAGAATTCAATATTCTTCCAAAACCTTTATAGAATTCACCAATCACAATACACACCATACCTGTAGCTTGTTTTTAGGATCTCAAATTGACTGCTGGGGGGTGTCACGTATATCGCAGCTCTCATCCAACGCCAGAGAAACAGTCAAAGCCAGCCGCTCTGCTCTTCATCTGAAGCTCCAAGTTTCCCGCGATGTCCTCAATCCGCCTCGCTACCGTGCGTCGGTACAGTGAAACGCTCTCAAACGCGCTCTTTTTCTCTGGGCTTATCACAGCAACAGAGTCCAGTAAACACTCCTTTACAAACTCTCCATCAGAAAACGGCTTATTGTTCCGGGCAATTTTGTGAGAAATTACAAAACTTGTCCTGACGGCTGCATTTCTGGGTGTGTGAAGTTTTGTCAAAAGCCCCTGTTGTGTTTGGAGTTTTTGGAGCCAAGCCTCAGACTCCTTTGCACACTCTTCATCAGACAGATTTCTGTATTTCTCCTCGTGCTTGGTCGTGTAGTGGCGATTCAAATTATAATCTTTAAACACAGCGACCTTCGCACCACAGATTAAGCACACTGCTTCACCTTTAAATTCTGTGAAGAAATATTTAGCACCCCATGTCTTTTTGAAAACACGACATTCCTTATCAATTTTTCTTTTCTTTGAGTGTGCTAACATCTTGAGGGTGAACTGGCTCGCATCACTTGTTGCTGTTGACATTCACTCACGTATGCGCAACTGTCGGAAAGCAAAGCTTTACAAAACAAAAGTCCACATTTCAAAATAAAAGCAAAATAACAGCGGATGTTTGTTTGACTTATGTTCTTTATGATCGGCCTCTTGCGGGCCGGACAGAGGCGTTCAAAGGGCCCGCGGGCCGTAAAATGCCCAGGTCTGGGCTAAACTAAGGCTATTGTTTGAAGGTGACTCAGCAAAACCCATTGCTGTCATTAGTGATGTTCCACTATATCTTGAATTATATTACTGTATTTTCATGACCATAAGGTGAACCGGGTTATAGGGCGTGGTCTCAGTTATGTGGGATTTTTCAGTCTTTGACACATACAAAAGGCACACCAGGTGTTAAGGCGCGGGCACGTTAGCGCCCCCTTCAGACCCTCAGAGCCTTCAGAGTGGCTTAATAAAAGAACCACTCTCCGTTCTTTTACAGGAAACCTTTTTATTTTTACTGTTCTCCCTAACTGGGTAACACAAACTGAAGATGCGCTCACACACTCACTTGCGCTTAGCTCCTGACCCCCCCCTCCTTGCTCTTCACGCCGGAGCTCAGAGCGCACATGCACACACACACACAGGAGAAAGACTGAGTTGGTTGTGAATTTTTATTTTTATTATCTTAAAATCCATCAAAGTCCTCATCTTTGGTATCAGAAATGAACAGCTGGGCTAAATCTTTGTCAAACACGCCAGCTTCACTGTCGTCATCATCAGAGTCCGTCTCATTGCCGTCAAGGCTCCTCCGGAATGATGCCGACTTTTGCAAAAGCTGGAACAACAGTGGAAGCAGACACGTTAGCCCAAGCTTCTACAATCCATTCACAGATGGTGGCGTAACTCGCCCGGCTGCTGCCTTCCAGTCTTTGTAAAAGTGTGTTCGCCGTCCGTCATCCATCACTTCCACGCCGTTCACAGCCTCACTTCAAACGCCCGGTTCACACCGATGTCCAGCGGTTGGAGTTCCTTTTCTCAAGCTTCCTGGAATGACAGCAAGCTCAGAGTTCATTTGCTCTACTTGTTTTTACACAGCGTCTGTGAGATGTGTGCGCATGGAGTCACAGATCAACAGACGGAGACGCCTGGAAAAAAGCATCTGGTCTCTTTACGTACACCTCACTCAGCCACTCTTTCATTTTCTCCTCATCCATCCAGCCCTTTTTGTTGGCCTTAACGATGACTCCTGCTGGAAACTCTTGTTTAGGAAGAGTCTTCCTCTTGAAGATCACCATAGGTGACAGTTTCTGTCCATCAGCATGTTAGCCAAGCACAACAGTAAACGCCAACTTTTCCTGCCCCGTTGTGCATATTGCTACCATGCTGGTCCCCGTCTTTTCCACAGTGTGACTCACCGGGACGTCAAAGTGAGTGGAACCTCATCAATGTTGGTGATGTGGTGGGGCTGTATGTGTTTGTCGGCGACCTTTAAGTGCAGTATGAGCAGAAGATGGAAAGCTTTTCCTTATAATCCGCTGGAAGTTGCTGCATCACCGTAGTTCTCACCAGGGTGGAGACGGACCTCCATGAAAATGTTCCATTTTCATTTCCTCCACCAGCGTCACTGCCTTCAGTCTAATGGTGACTGTAGAGATGCTTCTCCCAGCCGTTCTCTGAATATTCATCCATCACTCCAGTCGGTCTTCCAACTCGGCCACTTCGCCTTTTTCCGTGGAAACTTAGCTGTGTCTTTTTGACCTGCCAGAGTTCATTTTCCACCTTCCCTCACTTGCAAACCATGGATTCATTGATGTTGAATGTTCTGGCAGCTGCTCCATTCCCATGTTCCTCCGTGTAGCTGATAGCAGGCGGCATTTTCCGGCTCGGAGAAACAACATTGTTCAGTGAATGCACACACCTGCTTTTGTTTCTGTTGTAACCAATGCTTCAAATAATTGCTCTGCTCTGCATCTGGGATGTCATGACCATTTGCCACCATCAGATCAGCTGCTCTTTTTAAAGACAGTCTAATCAAGTACAAGTTTGTTTTAAAGAAGCCGGCATAGTGGTATAGCAATATTAAGCTATGTGACAGCAACTTCGCTTTTTGATCCACATTATCACAGTGGATTATCACTTTTTAATCCACACCCAGCAGCCAATGAGAATTGAGTATTCACCTGGACCATGGTATGATTATAACACCCACTCTTAGGACAAAAGTTGAACCACAGTGCTCCCAAAATGGATGAACACACAAACAGAAGGCTAGAGAAAGGCAAGTAATGAAAATAAACATAATTGGAATAAAATCATGAAGATTGTTTACATACCTAAAACTACAGAGACCAGTTTCTTTAGAGACTTCTGCCTAAGAACGTTTTATCCTGACACTGTTGCAAATAAAAGGATTCCAATCTTGGCAGCTTGTGAGGCTTTGTTCATCTGTAAATAATCAAAGTGAACTTGGATATCATGTCCCATGAAATGAGCTACTCGCTCAAGTTCTTGGTGAACAAGGTCAAGAAACGGAGTAGTTCAGGATTGCTTGCTTTGCACTCTGTTTCATATTTTCAGAGGGAGTCAATGCTGGTTGATGTTCCAATCCTGGCAAACAGACACGCATTGTCCTCTTGTGTGCCAACTTCTCTCCTTTCCTGGATCAGGACGTTTAGTGAGGCTGGAAGTCTTCCATTGGCGTTAGCACAAACCGTCCAAGTTCTCTCATCTTTTGCAGAATGTACCTGTGCTGAGACTGTTCCTGACCCTTTTTTGCAAATAACGCATCCCCGTAAGCACATATCATGTCATCACTTCTGAAATGTGTGGTTACTTCATATTGCAACATATTATGTTTTTGTATCCCATCTGATGCTTCAAACATGGGAATAGGTTGAGATGAGGCTTTTTTTACTCTTCTTCTTTTTCCGTTCTTTATGTCTGGTGTTCTTTGTCTACATAAATGTTCATGTCTCCAGAGTTCAGTTCTCTGGAACATTCCAAGATGTTGGCATGGTAAATATTCCTTTGCCAATGCTTCCTTAAAAGGCTGTCTCCATGTTACAAGTTCTCCCTCCCCGTCTTTTAACACCTGTAGATTGTGTTCTCAGTCATCACCTCTGGTTCAGTCGGAGGAGGATTTTTTTTCCTCTGCACATTTAACTCCAAGCATTAACACCGAACCGTGGAAAATGGGGGCGGGGCCTAACACTTGGTGTTGTAGTAACAACTTTGAAAGAGTCCGATCATATTGACTCTGTAGATATGACACTGGAGAATTTACTGTGCAAAAGCTGGATGTGTTTGTTTCATGCAGACATGACAACACGTGTTGCATGTGTCTGTGGAAGAAAAATTCAACAATTTTTGGTAGAAATGCAAAAAAGTTAATTGAATAGAATTCTGTCTGGATAAGGGTTAAACAGAGGCTAAAATAAGGAAACAATTAGAGAAAAAATCTTTGATCAATCAAATCACAGCTAACATTGATTTTAATAAGACAGCATATTTTAAAGGAATATATTTTATAGAATAAGGGAAAAATAACTCGATGTATATGTACAGATTTACCCATTAGTGTTCCATGAAAACTGCTTAAAGGAAATGCTTTCAGTCAAAACTCATAGATTGTTTAAAAAAATGAATCAATGAAGTGATATTTAAGAGTGTTTACTGGACCCTCCACACTCTAAGCTTGTCTTTTTCTGACCTGCTGTGGTTTGATTGACAATATTCTGCTTTAGTTTGTTGATTGATCAGGTTTATAAAGATCATTTCTGAGTCTCTGCTTTTATTTTGAAAAGTGTTGTTCCTGTTTCACAGCAGTTGTAGCTTGTGGCTGTGTTCACCTGCTGTCCATAAATGGCCTCAGCTGCTCCTCATTTCTCGTTTTCTCTTCTGTATATAATCAGCTTGTTTCAGTGCTGCACTGGTCAGCTCATTGTCATGTGTGAGATTGTTGGTGTGGGTCTCTGTGGCAGACTGTGAACCTGAAAATCTAGTTGAACTTATTTAGAGAATTTACAATGAAATTACATATTTCACTTCAGTCTTTTTGTTCAGTCGAACATTTCTGTTCATTTAACAAAGTTTTTCTTCATTCAACTATACGTTTTTCTGTGTGTTAAAGTCAATTGTTTAATTAGCTTTCAACAAATTTCTTGACCAATGTATCTGCAGGCCAAATGTCAAATATCTAAAATCCTTAAATCACAAACTGAACATTTATCTGAACCTTTTAAGTAGCAATAAAATGCTGTCATTTTGAACACTAAACATAGCTCTGGAAAGTTTTTATTTTAAAATATCCTAAAGTGATTATTTTTACTTCTGTTAAAGATTCTTTGAAAATGTGTCATTTTCTGCCAGAATTTTCAAACTGTAGTGAAACTGTTACTAAATACTGACACCTGGTGGACATTAACACTAAGAACACTTAAAAAAATGTTTACTCTTTATTTTCGGGGTAATTTTAACCTGATATAATATACCCAACAAAAAGCACTTGTCATAAAAATATGACTCATGATAAATTGGAGTGGTCTTTTATTTTCTGTGGTATGTGTGACAAAATGAACAAGAAAAACATGAGACGTTCCTAAAAACGTGCTCAAATCATTTAAAAACAACGGAATTTGAGAATAACAAAATTCTTAAAATATATCATGATACTAGAAACTTGGTCTTTGGTTCAGCCATTCCTAGGATGTGAGACTTCCCTGGTGAAAGCACAGACTCCTGGACACACGACATTGAAATTCATGTTATTAGTTTAGCTCAGGTTAAAATCACCAGGGGCTTCATTTATAAACGTTGCGTACACACAAAAGAAGGCATACGCCACTCTCTACGCAATAATTGATATTTATAAAAAGCAAACTTGACGGGAAAATGTGCGGTCCGTCACGCAAGCTCTGACCCAGGCGTACGCACAAAAACGGGTGAAATGAGAAACGGCGACGGAAGATGGAAGAAACATGTGAAAATGACAATACTGCCTCTCATAAATAACATGAATTCACAAAGCAAGTCTTACAATGAGCAGCTACACGAACACCCGTTTGATCGATCAGCACAATCAGCAGTGAAACAAACAAAATAAAAATCAAACGAAAACTACAACAGAAATTCAAATGAACACATATTTGCAAAAAGAAAAGTGAAACATGTTCTGCAATATTGGCATGTTGTGTAATTCATCCTAATAAATAATATAGCTAACAGAACAAAATTATGTACAAAACTGATATTGTCGTCGATGTGTCCGTCTGGCGGAGCAGATATCGGTGCGGATGGATGGATGGATGGTTAGATGTATTAATTGTTATACATAGTAAAACATTTCTTCATAAGCTCTGGAATTATGGTATTCATGCATATGCCTCTTTGTTTTATTTTTGATAAAACAATGTATGGCGTGTGTCTCAACCATTCAGAAAGCAACAAGAAATTACATTTGCCTTAACTGAACAATTTCCCATTTCCACGTGGATTATTACCGACATCTGTAGCTTGTCAGATGCAATTAAATGGATGGAAATAAAATGCCCCATCACAATGCGTAATGACGCACAATGGCTGATCTTGCGCTCTTAGAAGATGTGGCAAATAGAGGAATTCAGAGTGAACGCATCTCTAGACAACAAGAAGACTTGCTGGCAAACGAGGAGTGGCTTATGAGCCAGTTCCGACTTCCTCGAGCCGTCCTGTTGGACCTCTGTGGGCTTTTGGGCCCGGCGTTACAGAGGAGCACTCTGAGGAACCACGCCGTGCCAGTCCCACTTCAAGTCCCAACAACACTAGGATTCCTGGCGACTGGCACTTTTCAGAGGGAATTGGCTGACAAGCCAGGAATATCATAGCCGGGTAATGCCAGACGTGTTGTAAAAGGCATAATAGCTTTGTCCCGTGATTCCATAAAGTTTCCATACACGGCGGGTGAACAGGCAAACAAGAAAGCTCAATTTGCAGCTATGTCTGGTTTCCCAAATGTCATCAGTGCTATTGACTGCACTCATGTTGCCATAAGGGCACCGAACGTTAATGAAAATACTTTCATTATTAGAAAGCATTTTTATTCAATCAATGTCCAAATTATTTGTGATGCAGACATGTTGCTCACTAACGTCGTAGCTCGGTGGCCTGGGTCAACCCATGACTCTTTTATTTTAGTCTGCAGTGTTGGACGCAGACTCAAGGCTGGTGCTATACGTGATGGCTGGCTTCTAGGTACGTTTGATTCTAGACATTCACATTTTAATGTACCTCAATGTCTTAACCCTTTCACTATCCTTGCAGGGGGACAGTGGATATCGCCTCAAACAGTGGCTGCTTACGCCTTTCCTCAACCCACATAGTGTAGAGGAAAGGCACTACTACATGTGCCACAGCCGAGCTCGCGCTATAGTGGAGCGCACCATCGGCCTGTTTAAGGGCAGATGGCGCTGCCCCGACTGCACTGGAGGGAGGTTACTGTACATGCCTGGAAAGGTGTGCCAAATCGTGCTAGCATGTGCTGTGCTACACAATGTGGCACAGCTTAAAAACGTGCTTCTACCCCCCTGGCGCCGATTGCTGTGTTGGCCCCGACCCTGAACCCCATCCCCACACATTTGAGCCAAATGCTGCTGCTGTGCACCAGTGTTTGGAAGTGATGATTTGGAAGAACAACAAATGGTGTAGAAAATATTATTTATTCAAGAATTCCCTCATCGTGCAGTTTATTTCAGTCAGGGCAGTCTTGATTTCGCCTAACTCCTTGGCCACCTCTCTGATTGACGTGATGGCTTCCCTCTGCATTTCAAGGACTGCATCGGTGAGGACACATCCACTGCTGGAGGGTTGAGAGCCGCGTGCCGTGGAGACGCTGGGTCCAAATGGCTGCTCAGCTGCAGCATCGTAACCACTGGCCCCGCTGGAACACCCAGCAACTAAAATAAAAAAATAAATTGTTCTATATTAATAAACTGTAACTGTGTAGCCTGCATACATGTGACTTGACTGCCTTCATTTTAATAATTTCTCTTACCTGTGTCACCCGGTGCATCTGGCGCGTCGGTGTCCCCCTCCGCCTCAGTCACCACTCCACTTAAAAGGGATTCCCCAAAAAGTGCCGCCACTCTCTTATCAAGAGGGGTCAGCTCCTGTGTCCCCTGTCCCCCACCCGTGGCAGACACACTCTGGCGATGGAGTGCTAAACGTTTTTTTTTTTTTTTTTTTTTTTTTGCCTGGAGTTTGATGTCCGACCATTTCTTTTTTATTTCGGCCACGGTCCAAGGTTGTGAGGCTACAGCATGTACGGCGTCTGCCACCGTTTGCCACTCAAGTGCCTTTTTGGTATTAGTAATGCTCACACTGTGCCCTCCAAACAACATTTTTCTCCTCTTTTCCACCTCGCCAACGATAACTTTTACTTCACGTTGAGTGAAGTTACGTTTTTTTTTTTTATTTCCTCTCGGTGTTTGCCATGATTTTGCAATCAATGAATATTAACTTGTGGGCATTTCACTGACTATTTATGGGCAACTATGGGCGTGTCATGAAGCGGCAAAAGCTGCACTACATTTAGAACTGATAGTGATTTATTAAGGGAAAAATCTGTAGGATGTGCGTGCGCACTGTTTTATAAATCTGAATATTTCTGTGCGTACGCACGTCCTATGTTTCATCCGTACGTCACTTCTGATGCAAATCCTACGCAAAATTTTATAAATGAGGCCCCAGGTGATGGTGTTCTGACTTCAACAAAAAAAGTAACAAACAAAATAGAAAAGAAGTAGTCCGCTCCCGCACTTAACTAGCGAAGTGGACCGGCGGAGTGCGGACTTACAGCTTTGTGTTTGATGGGAAGGGGGGGGTTACATGAGCGGTATGTGTGGGAGATTTAAGACTGCGATCCGTCCCAGAGCTCTAGGGGTACGAGCTACCGAACTCAGAACCGGGTCTAAAAGTGAGTGTCTGAGCACAGCTCGGATCGTCAGCAGACACAGCGGTTTGAGCTTCAAAGCAGAAATGTCGCTCAGTCCTTAGAAAACATTCAAACAATCACGTGGATTTGTGTTTCCAGTCGTGTCCCGACTAAATAAAGGCTGATGTTATTCACAGCATGCAGCGCCACCCAAAGCTAATGTTGTTAGCCCGTGTTAGCATACTGCTAATCCTGGCTTCGTTCAGAAAAAGCACTGACCACACGGATTAAAATTCAAATGATGAGCGAACAGGTGTTTCATAATAACCGTAACATTATTAAAAGCACGTTTAGAAGATAGTCTCATATTACCGAGCTGACATGTCAATGAATATAGCCGCTCGGCGCTGTTTAACATCGTTTTGTATTGAATTGTTACATTCAATAAAGTTTGAAAAAAAAAAAGCCGCTCGGCGGAATTTATATCCTTCCGGTTTTCAAACCCTACTGCGCATGTGCGAATGACTTATTCCGACGGAAAGTGTGACCTTAGTGAACGTTTTTATATTCTGAAAACATTTTTTCTGGGCCCATGTACACGGTTGGATTCTAATCCGACCATTGATCCCATCAAGATATTTTGTACATGTAACCGCGCCTTATGGGGTCCACTCGCAAAGTGGCGGGGGCGTGGCATCACGATGGTGGTCTCTCCATCGGGATGTCAGTCACCCATCACGATGGACGATGATATCGGCTTATGCGTTGTGTTTTGTGTCTTGGTGACATCCATCTAGTTTAAGTTTCACTTTGGTTTTGTTATTTATTGCATTAGTGCCTCAGCATTTAAGTTTGTTACCTTCTTTTCTTTTGCAGCTGTCATTCAAATAAACTGCTGCACTGACAGCCTTTAACCCTTTCCGGCTTATTTTCTTTATGACACCTATTTTCTCCCTCCCTTGGGGTGGGATGTAACATCTGTTAAGGTAGATTGCATCTGATTACATAACTTGTACATCCTTACCTTCAAAACCTTTGCTTTGAAAGTGAGGAGGGGTTGACCTTCCACCTGGTCCACACTCATCAGGGGGGTTAAAGTGGATGGTGGATCCAGGAGTCTGTCTGCCTCCTGTTCCAGTGACTCTGTCACCTTGTTTATTTTATTTTCATTTGTGGGGCAACTGAACTGTCCAAAGTCATTTCTTGGACTTTTCCTTTTCTCTCAAAATGCAAATATGCAGCGGTGGGGGGGCTGCATATGGGCCACTCTGTCTGCTGTTTAGGACGTGTCTGAGTGCCATTCTGAGATGAGACAAAAGAGAAAAGACAGAAAAAGTTATCCAGCATCGTCCTTCAATTCTTACTACTCTATTTAAAATAAGCTGCTTCACATATCCATACACATTAAAATACATCTATTAATGTTTATTTAAAAAAACAATTTTATTACGATGAAAGACATTGAAATTCTGGTAGTTTTTTTTAAAGTCATATTTAAAATATCGTGATACGTATATCGCCAAACTTGCCAATACACATCCCTAAAAATTAGTGGAATGAAATGGTTTTGTAAAATGTTTCATTTGCATTTGGAAGTAAAATTTACACACATATTTACAATTATATAAATGTTTTTATTCTTTTTCTGTTTGGTTACCATTTTCTTCAACGGTTCCCAGTAGTTCTTCATCTGTTATTTCTAAGAAAAAGAAAACAGGTCAGTAATATTATGAAAGTGATTGTTGGTTAAAGTTGTGGAATGATATTAGATGTGAGTTGTGATTTACCGTGTGATGGAGCTTTTAGATTGTCTATCACATGCGATAGGTGTTTTACTTCTTCTTGATGATGCATCTCCTTCTGCAGAAGTTTGTTTTGTTGTCGTAGAGCAATGTTTTGTCTTAAGGTTCTTATTACAAGATCCAATGTTTCTTTTCCAACTTAACATATTGATTTATATGTTTCTTCTCGTGGGACTTTCTGGTCTAGGCTGGAGTACTGTTTTAAGAGAAACAAAGACAATATAATAATAGTAGTTATTGGACAAAGGTAACAATGACTTTTAGAGCTCATCGCCAGAATTTGTAGCTTGACTCTGAGGTCATTTACTTAAGGTGTGTCATATTTGAGGAAGCTTAGTGGGGCTCGCCATTTTCTGTGAAATTAAAAAACAATTAAATGCTTTTAAAAATGGTACAAATTTTATACCATTACTCATATTAACAATCCCAGAAATATATTCACCATCTAAATATTTTCACCATACTCAAGCTTAAATAATTTACCACAATAATTTAGCACGTGTTATTTCTGGTCTCACTTCGACACACACCTGAAGGAAGGCACAGACACCCCCCCCCCCCCCCCGTCACACGAGACCATGATGCTGCATGTTAGCTTGAGTCCTGCTAACACTAACATTCTTCTGAGTGCTGCATTTACCCTTAACAATGTTTTTAACACGATTAGCAAAAACCAAAATGGTGTGAGACGAGTTTTAACTTATGAACATAGTTTTTCTATGTTTTAAACTTTTTGTGAACTCTCTTTTCAGCCAAACTAGTGAGGACAAAGTCTACTGCTTACCTCCTCCCTGCAGTCCTCACGGAGACTGAGGGCCGCGAAAGAACAGGAAGTAGCAGCGAACCATCAAAATAAAAGTCAATGCATAGAACATTCTTATACAAATAACAAATTAACGATTAAAAAAGGCAATTTTGGTGAAGTTAACACGACAAATATTACATGGGCTACACTAGCTAACCAGCTGCAATAAATCTATGAATTGATTAAATGCTTGAAAAACATTCTGTGCCACTATTGGTTTGGTATTATCTGTTGGATCACAGAGATTGTAACAGAAACCTATGAACCGCCGTCCCTGCAGCTGCTTCCTCTCTGTGACAATGATGGGGAGGGGTAGTGGGCTCAGGCTGCCAGGTGGAGCGCGCACTTGAAGCACTTCCTCTGTTGCCCAACATCAGTATCATGGCGTGCCTTTAGATGACTCAGCTCATGCTAATAATGTCATTCTTTGTGAACTATTGTAGACATTTTGATGACGTCTTTATGTTTCATATAAATGTATTTTTAATGTCTGCGTGTGGTTTAGTTGGTGTCAGTGTTTGACATAAAGACAGCAGGTAATGCAAGAAAGCAGCTGCACTTTGAGATCATGAATAAACAATCCATTTTGAAAAAAAAAATCAGTGTTTTTTTTGTGTGTGTGTGTGTGTGTGTGTCAACAACAGCTAGGGCTAACTTAAAAAACGCCATGTCTAGCTTAAAGTGTTTGTTCTCAAGCTGTGGGGCGCGCTACCGTGGTGATGGTGGGGATGTCAGAGATTTGTTAAATGGATTACGCGCTCCACGGTTTGAGAGCATACAGAGTTAATGATCCTATATTTAATTTATTTATATTTGCATAAATGATTATTCTCACTACATGTCTTCCCTTTGTCAAACAAGAAAACCACTTACCAATTACCCTCCTAATCAGAGTCTAACAGAATACAAAGTGTCCAAACAAAAAATTTCATTTTCAAAAAGCCAACGAAAAATGTTATCTTCAGATAACCAAAACAAATCAGGACATTTTGTCACGGTGATGGGGTGGCTCGAGAGCCGGTTGGACCCAGATGCAGAGGCAGGAGGCACAAAGTTCCGGGGCAAGGGCTTTAATTACAAACACAAACAAAAAGCGCTGCAGAGCAGGTCGACAAATCTAAAACTTACTGTGGCATGGCAAGGGACAAGGACCAAGGAACAAGGCATGACCACCATAACAGGGGTAATGGACCAACACAGGAGGAAGGCAGAGACAAGACTTAAATACAGACAGGGCAGACAAGACACAGGTGGACACGATCAGGGCTAATGGGGACCAAGGGAAGTAAAACTCAAGAAAACAGGCAAGACAGGAGACTTTCAAAATAAAACAGGAAACAGAAACAAGACAGAACAAGGACCAAAAACAAGACAACAAATTCAAATCATGACACATTTCTTTTCTATGACCTCATACATACAAAGTCTCTGTTTTTCATACAAAGGACAAAACAAAAAAGTCATCCTCCAACACTTGCAGCTCACAGGCCTCAGTCTTTCTTCCTTAGGAATACCTTTAAAGCGCCCTACTTCCACCTGTAGGGGGAGCACTCCTGCTCTAAGTTTTTTTGTTTTGTTTTTTTATTGAAATATAATAACAAAACTCTCGCAGACACAACACACAAAGATGCAAGGCACAGCTCTTTCCAAAAACAAAGATAAAAAAACAAGAAACACAACAAAAAACACAAAACAACAAAGTATCATGTATAAAAGATATAAAAAAGTCAGCATAAATTAAAATATAAGGCAATCAACAATCTGGACCCTAGATATGTAACCATTCTGTAGCAGATTTACAAATGTCATCAATGAAAGGATTTGAATTGTGAATACATTTCAATGAGGATAAATACAATTTGACTTCGCTTTGAAAACACAGGAGGTTCGGCCGATCTTTTTTCCACTTTTTCTTACTCCTGTTCTAAGTTGAGCACTTAAGGATCTTTGTCCTCTTTTTAAGTTATACATAACATATGGCTCAGCAGAAAATGTGTCCTTAATTTGCAAATAAGTTCGTAATTTTGGTTTTTGAAGCAGTTTCATTTACCATTCTTTTTCATAATAACCAACTAAAGTTTATCCATTATCCATCTTACATTTCAAACAATTAAAAAATAATGATAGTAGGTTCATAGAGGACAGAATGTTCAACACATCTTTACACCAGGGATAAATATGAGCTCTATCCCAATCGAATATTTTACGTGCAAGTCTCTCTGCAGGTAAAGTCATCAGCCGGTTCCATAATCTAAGAACTTCTGCTCTTTGTTTGATCACACAAGGTTCCCGCCCCATGTCCCCCTCTATGGCGGCTTTAGTGGTGAACCTGTGTACACCCAGAAAATATCTCATTGCCCTGTTTTGAACCTTATCACACTCAGGAGCGTCTTCATAACCCCAGGCTCCTGCAGAGTAAAATAAGACAGATACCACCATGGCATCGTACTAAACGTGTTACTAAACGTGTCAAAACTCAACTCGGGACAGACCTTCATCTAATTTATCACTGCACCAAGTGCCCTCCCAGCAGCATCTGATAACAGCTGCTTTCCTTCTAAGAACATCATATTTTTATGAAAAACAAAACCAACCAGTATACCAAAACCAGTATACATAAGAGTAGTGTTAAACATGGTTTTCCAAAGTGGAGCAAAAGCACACACTGGGACACAGTCTGCAGTCTAAACATACAATCAATTGTTTATTGGTGCAGGTGCAGTTTAAATAGGCAGTGACATGGCATGACCACAGGGAAAACACCTGAGAAGAATCCTCAATAAGTGGGAGCACACCCATTGTACAATCAACCTGTTAACAAATTTTTTTTTACCAAAATAAAACTCAAAATTACTTTGAGGTACAAAAGGCTTTCTAAAATGAACTATTTGTGTTTTATCACCATTGATAGATGCGATAAGTGACTGTATTGATGGCTTCTCTCGAAATATTATGTGGCTCTCGTGTGGAAAGTCAAACAATGATCGCGAACCATGATATCAATAACCACAGTTGGATTCTATTACAGTGCAGTGCTCAAGCATGCTGTGGTTGATTAAGTGAACAAGAGTCAGGTGTGCACCATTCAGGTAGTGTGCGCTGTGATTGCTGGGAGATGCAATCACAGCACCCTCAGCCTTCAGTACTCTGGAGACTGCTCCCGCTGCTGACCAAAGAGGTACTTCTGACACTTGATTAATTTGGGCATTTCATGGATGTTGTTTTTTTTTTTTTTTATTCAGTGGGATGCACTGTGGATTCACGGTATCCCCACAAACGTTGAGCCAGCTGCAAAGACAAGTGCCAGGACCAGCAACCTCGGCTGAGGATGACCTAGAAGAACTGCAGCAGCAAAGTGGTTTGACGCCACAGATTTAGTGGAAGTCAGCTGTAGATAACTACAACTGAACTATAACTGAACTTTAATCATCACGTATGTAAATAATAAACATACTGGCCTGGCAAAACATTTTATTTTCATCCATTACCCTTTGGCACATAGAAACACTGGAACATTTTTAAATGGGAATATAGAATACAGAACAAAAAACCCCATGTATAATACCTAAATTGTTTGAAAAGCGAAATAAATGTCCCCATCCTGAACAAAACCCCTCTTTCTTCTTTCTTTTTCTTTGTTTTTTTTCTGGACATTTAGACTGTTTAAAAAAAATCCAATTCCAGGGGAATTCTTAATCTCAAAGTTCATGTTAAATGTGTCATACTCATTCAAGAGAGGCAGCTTCAAAGTGTTGGCACATGTATTTGCCATGGGGAACATTGAACTGCCAATAAATTCAAGGTGTGGCTTAGGATCTATACCAGCAGGAGGTATGCATAGCACACCTGTGGCAAACGTTAGGATTTCCTCAAGGGTCACAGAGCTGTCATCTTCTAAAAGTAGTGAACATAAACACGTTTATTGTAAAATGTGTTTAAAAAAAAAAGATAATTGGGATTATTTTAAATTTAAGAATAACTAACCTTCACAGTCCAGAAGGTAGTCTGCCCAGAAACCTCTTGCTGTGTTCTCCAGAATCCGCATGTTGCTGCAGAGAGGACTGAGCTGGGGTTCAAAAAACTTTTCCATGTCTGTAGCCGATAACCTGACATTTGAATGGCAGAGAACAGGGGCCAGGACCTCAGGGTGCAGTTGCAGTGCTGTTAGAAACTGCAAGCTTTCAAGTCCGTCTTTAAGCCTAAAATGTAATAATACAGTGCGTTTTAAGCAACATCTGTTTTTTTTAAAACTATAACTTAAATAAAATGCCATACCTTTGAATTGTTGTGCAGTTCCTGTCAATAATGTACCACTTAAGGTACTCTTTCACAACAGTGTGTTTTTCCTCAACTGAGACAACACATTTCAAACATCCTGCAGTCTGCAAAATGGTGCTATGCTGGACAATCGGGTCTTGCAGGATTTCCAATGTGGAAGCATCTTCAATCTAAAAGCGGAATATGTGTCGCTCATTTCAAGTTCAAGGATTCAGATATGATATCCAGTGTTAGAAATAAAGGGAAAAAATGGTGTCCCTGGAGGACAACCAGGCAAGTAAACTTGGTTGTCCTCCCCCATTTTTGGTTGTCCTTGGATGCCAATATTCAACAGCAGCGAAACCTACTCAGATATCGGTACTTTCATCTCTATGGTTCTTCTATACATCTAATATCAACTGCCTCTTATCATAGACATTTAAAAACTCTTTAAATATTAAAAACATTTTACTAAATATTGAAGTATCTGGTTACACAAAGTATTGCCAAAAAATTGAAACTAATATTGTTATAACTAGTGTCTTTACACGGATTTAAATATATTGGTTCTTCTTTTGTTTGGTTTTGATAATTGTTGTTTAAAGAATATAAAATACAAAGACTGTTGAAAAAATTTAGAATATCATATCAGCCCCATGGAAAAAGGGGTTTTTCAGCTCATGTCAGTCTGTTCTGTTACGAGTGAAAGTTATAGTGTAATCTGGTTGTCTCTGACAACCGGATAACCGCTTATTTCGAACGCTAATATCACAAAGTTGTTACAGTAGACAAGTATAGTGTAGTAGTTATATAAGCCTATGCGGGCTGGGCACATTAGTGACACTTATATAAAATCAAACTCCAACTCAGACAGTTTTAAGGAAACAAACTTGCTAGCTTCTCAACGTTTTCTTTGTTCCAATATTTTTCGAATCTGATTGATAACCTTCATACCTGCTGTAGCACTTTCCCTATTTCTTCATCTGTGATGTCTCCAATAGATGGACTGAAACTGGACTGCCCTGAGATGTGGTTGATTAGGTCTTTTGAGAGAAAATTAGGACCAGGTCTGCTGTCTACAATGGATGTGGCAATCTTTCCTGCCAAGCTATATTCATCTTCTCTGATTGTTGCTCAAGAAAATGGAAATCACTTGTCACTCATAAACACTTTGACTGACGTTCCGTTTCTTCGAAAAGAATCATTGCTAAACTATACCTGTGGAGTTGTACACATGACATCGGCTGTCTTCAGGACCATCAAATATGGGTCGTTTGTTCAGTGTTTTCATTAAAAGGGGGAAGGAATTCTCTTTTGGGACCAACTGTATCTAGACCTTTCTCAAATCTACCTTCACATCAGAGAACTTGACAAGGAGGTCCTTGGTTTCAAAGAGAATGTCCCCCTTTTGAAACCCCTCACTGCTCCATCCCAAATGTTGGAGCGGCAGATGTTTGTCACGATGTGGGGGTGGCTCGAGAGCCGGTTGGACCCAGAAGCAGGGCGGAGGCACGAGGATCAGGGACTAGGGGTTTTAATACAAGAAAACAAACAAAAAGCGCTGCAGACCAGGTTCCCAGGACAAAAAACAAAAACTTACATGGCGAGGCATGAAACGTGGACGAGGCAAGAGACAGGAACATGGACTAGACAGGACATGAACACCATAGCAGAGGTAATGGACCAGCACAGGAGGAAGGCAGAGACAAGACTTAAATACAGACAGGGCAGACAAGACACAGGTGAACACAATCAGGGCAGATGGGGACCAAAGGAAGTAAAACTCAAGAAACAAGACAAGACGGGAACCTTTCAAAATAAAACAGGAAACAGAAAACAAACAAGACAGAACAAGAACGAAGACGAAAAACAAGACAACAAACTCAAAACATGACAGTAACCCCCCCCCCTCAAGGAACCGCTCTGAGGTTCCAAAAGTCAACTGAGGGGGGGGCCCCGGAGGACAAAACTCGGCGGGCATCAAAGTCCAAAGTGTCCAAGGAGTCCGAAGGACAGCCAGCGGGCCCGCGCCGTCCGGCGAGGCAGGTCCGGAGGGCGGCCGGGGGGCCGAGCGGTCCGGCGAGGCAGGTCCGGAGGGCGGCCAGGGGGCCGAGCGGTCCGGCGAGGCGTGGAGTCAGGCGGCGGGTCGGGCCAGCAGTCGAGCTCTGGCGGGTCGGGCCAGCAGTCGAGCTCTGGCGGGTCGGGCCAGCAGTCGAGCTCTGGCGGGTCGGGCCAGCAGTCGAGCTCTGGCGGGTCGAGCATGCCCCTGGAAGCGGGGACCGGTCGGGGTGCGTCCAGGACCACCACCGGAACATGACGGGGCAGGGATGCGTCCGGGACCACCACCGGAACATGACGGGGCAGGGATGCGTCCGGGACCACCACTGGCAGAGGATGTGGTGCGTGCAGGACCACCTCCGGAACAGGAAGGGGACGGCGGGGGCGACGACGACCCCCCCCCCCTCATGGCAAGACGGCTCCCAGCATAATCCGGGTGGCTCCCACCCCAGGGAGATGAGGAAAACTGGGCATTATCTAAAACCCAATAAGTCTGAGTCCTTTCAGCTTCCTGGCAGTAAGCCTCAAGGAGCATCATGTCCCGCTCCGCTGGGTCCAGAAAAAATGGCTGGTCCATTCTGTCACGATGTGGGGGTGGCTCAAGAGCCGGTTGGACCCAGAAGCAGAGGCGGAGGCACGAGGATCAGGGACTAGGGGTTTTAATACAAGAAAACAAACAAAAAGCGCTGCAGACCAGGTTCCCAGAACAAAAACAAAAACTTACTTGGCGAGGCATGAAACGTGGACGAGGCAAGAGACAGGAACATGGACTAGACAGGACATGAACACCATAGCAGAGGTAATGGACCAGCACAGGAGGAAGGCAGAGACAAGACTTAAATACAGACAGGGCAGACAAGACACAGGTGAACACGATCAGGGCAGATGGGGACCAAAGGAAGTAAAACTCAAGAAACAAGAAAAGACAGGAACCTTTCAAAATAAAACAGAAAACAAACAAGACAGAACAAGAACGAAGACGAAAAACAAGACAACAAACTCAAAACATGACAATGTTAAATCTGCTGACGGCTTGGTGATTGATCTGCAGTGCCAGGTTTGTGATGATCTCTGGTACAGATGTCTGTAACACCCTGCCAAAAGATGACTAATAATTATTTTAGTTCTTTAACTTATCCAATTTTGTAGTACAACACTCCTAACAAAAAAGAAAAGTTGGAAAAACCAGAATTTTCTTACTCAGCAATATTTTAAGCATCAATGTCCTCTCCACTCCCAGAATCAATCTGGTCTTATACTACAGGAGGTGCATACAGTTCTGTGTCTTTTCTGGAATGTAGCATACAAGTTTACATGCAGACATTAAGCAAAAAGCTTACTCTGCTACAGTTAGTACAGTGCTTTGATGATACTAAGGCATGGATCTCATGTAATTTCTTATTTTAAATCAAGTAAAGGCTAAGGTTCCGTTGTTGATGTATCTAAGGTTTTAGGATTTAGGTGTTTTAAATGGTTATTTGAAACTCACAGCAACACGCTTGTGTGTGAAACTGGACAGCAACTTAACTCATAAACACACGACAAGGGTAAAGTCCATGTTCGTGAAAATGGTACATTCCGTTTTCACGACAATGGTACATTCCATGTTTATGACAATGGTACATCCAGTTTTCATGACTTTTAAATTAATAGACAATTTTGTGATGTAGGCCGAAATTGAGCTTCCCCTCTTGTTCAGCGCAGTAGCCGCCACTGCTGACCACACCAGCTGATTGTTAACAGACCACTCCCAGAAACAGATTTTGTGTTGAAGTTTGGTTAACCTGTAAGTTCAAAGACACAAACTTCTCTGTGATATATTTGCTTTAGTCCTGGATCATAATTTAAAAATGTTAAATACTTTCCAATTGTTGGTATTCATAATGCAGGGTTAAAACTGTGCTCTACGTTAATGGGACCTACATTTGAATCGACATAAAACTTCATAAAATGTTAACTTTGAGGACAAAGGGGACAAGTTAAAGATAGAGCTTTCCTTCACACTGAAATCAAAATGTTGGAATGTGGATTACTTTATTTTTCCTGTTCTGTCAAAATGGATAACGCTGGCTTAGTTGATAGTTGATGGGTTGATAGTTGATGGGTTTTTTGCTGCTAACATTTTTGTTGGACAGTTTGATGGAAAATCAGCAGCAGAGTTAATCCAGCTAATAGTTTTTTCTTATTTTATAAAGCATGTTTACGTTGATTGAAGTATCTAAATTGTCCCCAAGTGTTCATGTGAGTGTGTGGTTCTGCAGCCCTGCAGTTTGGCCAAACAGAATGGAGTATTTACCCGGACCATGGTATCATTATTGATAATGCATACTAGATCCGCCATTTACCCTTATGTGCATTTTCATGACAATGGTACATTCCATGTTCATGACAATGGTACATTCCATGTTCATGACAATGGTACATTCCATGTTCATGACATTGGTACAGTAGATGTTTATGACAATGGTATATTCCATGTTCATGACAATGGTACAGTCCATGTTCATGACAATAATACATTCCATTTTCATGGCAATGGTACATTCCGTTTTCATGAAAATAGTACATTCCACGTTCATGACATTGGTACATTCCATGTTCAAGACTTTGGTACAATCCATGTTCATGACATTGGTACAGTCCATGTTCATGACAATAATACATTCCAATTTCATGGCAATGGTACATTCCGTTTTCATGACAATAGTACATTCCATTGTCATGACGATGGTACATTCCATGTTAATAAAAATGGTATATTCCATGTTCATTACAGAGGTGCATTCCGTTTTCATGACAATGGTACATTCCTGTTGTCATGAAAATTATACAGTACATGTTCATGACAATGGTACAGTTTATGTTCATGATATTGGTACATTCCGTTTTCATGTCAATGGTACATGCCATTTTCATGACAACGGTACATTTCATGGCCATGACAATGGTACAATCCACGTTTATGACAATGGTACAGTCCAAGTTCATGACGATGGTACAATGTCATGTTCATGACATTGGTACAGTCCATGTCCATAACAATTGTACATTTGGTTGTCATGACAATGGTACAGTCCATGTTCGTGAAAATGGTACATTCCGTTTTCATGACAATGGTACATTCCATTTTCATGGCAATGTTACATTCCATGTTCATGACAAGGTAACATTCCATTTTTATGACAATGGTACATTCTGTTTTCAGGACAATGGTACATTCCATTTTCATGACATTGGTACATTCCGTTTTTATTACAATGGTACATTCCATTTTCATGACAATGGTACATGTCATGGCCATGACAATGGTAGAATCCACGTTCATGACAATGGTACAGTCCATGTTCATGACGATGGTACAAAGCCATGTTCATGACAATGGTACAGTCCATGTTCATGACAATGGTACAATCCATGTTCATGACAATGGTACATTCCGTTTTCACAGCAATGGTACATTCCATGTTCATGACATTTGTACAGTCCATGTTCACAACAATGGTACATTTGGTTTTCATGACAATGGAACATTCCATTTTCATAAAAATGGTACATTCCTGTTGTCATGAAAATGGTACGTTCCATTTTCATGACAATGGTACATTCCGTTTTCATGACAATGGTACATTCCGTTTTTCCATGTTAATGAAAATGGTATATTCCATGTTCATTACAGAGGTACATTCCGTTTTCATGACAATGGTACATTCCTGTTGTCATGAAAATTATACAGTACATGTTCATGACAATGGTACAGTTTATGTTCATGATATTGGTACATTCCGTTTTTATGTCAATGGTACAAGCCATTTTCATGACAACGGTACATTTCATGGCCATGACAATGGTACAATCCACGTTTATGACAATGGTACAGTCCAAGTTCATGACGATGGTACAATGCCATGTTCATGACATTGGTACAGTCCATGTCCACAACAATTGTACATTTGGTTGTTATGACAATGGTACATTCCGTTTTCATGGCAATGTTACATTCCATGTTCATGACAAGGTAACATTCCATTTTTATGACAATGGTACATTCCGTTTTCCGGACAATGGTACATTCCATTTTCGTGACATTGGTACATTCCATTTTCATGACAACGGTACATGTCGTGGCCATGACAATGGTAGAATCCACGTTCACGACAATGGTACAGTCCATGTTCATGACGATGGTACAAAGCCATGTTCATGACAATGGTACAGTCCATGTTCATCACAATAGTAAAGTCCATGTTCATGACAATGGTACAATCCATGTTCATGACAATGGTACAATCCATGCTCATGACAATGGTACATTCCGTTTTCACAGCAATGGTACATTCCATGTTCATGACATTTGTAAAGTCCATGTTCACAACAATGGTACATTTGGTTTTCATGACAATGGAACATTCCATTTTTATGACAATGGTACATTCCGTTTTTAATGACAATGGTACATTCCATTGTCATGACAATGGTACATTCCACTGTCATGACAATGGTACATTCCATGTTCATGACATTGGTACAGTCAATGTTCATGACAATGATACATTCTTTTTTCAAGGCAATGGTACATTCCGTTTTCATGACAATGGTACATTCCACATTCATGACATTGGTACATCTATGTTCAAGACTTTGGTACAATCCATATTCATGACAATAGTACATTCCATTGTCATGACGATGGTACATTCCATGTTAATTAAAATGGTATATTCTATGTTCATTACAGAGGTACATTCCGTTTTCATGACAATGGTACATTCCTGTTGTCATGAAAATTATACAGTCCATGTCCATGACAATGGTACAGTCCATGTTCATGATATTGGTACATTCCATTTTCATGACAACGGTACATGTCATGGCCATGACAATGGTAGAATCCACGTTCATGACAGTGGTACAGTCCGTTTTTTATTACTATGGTACATTCCATTTTCATGACAACAGTACATGTCATGGCCATGACAATGGTACAGTCCATGTTCATGACAATGGCACAATCCATGTTTATGACAATGGTACAATTCAATTCAATTTTATTTGTATAGCCCAAAATCACAACAACAGTCGTCTCGATGGGCTTTGAAGTAAAACATGAACTCAAAAGGATCATGAATACAAAGAGTCAATAGGAAAATACAAAAATAAACTAACAAACTGACGTAGCTATACTGGCATCCCTGCCCTTAGACCCCCCTTCGCGGTAAGGAAAAACTCCTAAAAAAACCGGATTCCGGAAAAAATGAAGAAACCTCAGGGGTGCCCACATGAAGGAGGGATCCTCCCCCAGGACGGACAGGCGATTTACCAGAACTCATAGAGAAGAATTAACTTATCTAACTCTACATCTACATATTTAAAGTCCAGCAGACGAGCTTCATCCAGCCGGAGTTGGGGACAGTCAGGGGCGCGAGTCGAGCCGGAGACAGGAACCACAGCCAGGTTTAGGAGCAGGAGCAGAGACGAGGTACACGGTCAGGAACAGGAGCACGGATGAGCCAACTGGAATCTGGAAGCACTCCCACTCCCCAGGAGAGGAGAGGGATAGAGGGACAATACATGAATCGTACTGCACCAAACAGAGGCATGGATAACTAAATGATAAATGATGATCACAGATAGAGAAGAGAGGAAGTGTAGAGGTAGATGAGAAAAGAAAAGTATTGGAAAAGGACAGAAAAGAGGACAGAGCCCCAGTGCACCATAGTTACCCCAGCTTCAACTTCTAGCAGCCTTTTAAAATAATAGTTATTGTTATTTAGTTTAATTTAAACAATTAACATTAAGATAAATAATCTCTGAATCCTAACTAGTCTGACAATAAGCCTGTCCAAAGAGGAATGTTTTCAGTCTAACTTTGAATGTAGAAACTGAATCTGCCTCTCTTACATGAGCTGGGAGTTTATTCCATAAGACAGGGGCTTGGTGGCTAAACGCTCTACCTCCAACTGTACTTTTACTAATTCTAGGAATCACAAGCAGTCCTGCATTTTGCGAGCGAAGTGTTCTGATTGGATGGTAAGGGACTATGAGGTCATTAATATAGGATGGGGCCATTCCATGTAAGGCCTTATAGGTTAACAGGAGGATCTTGAACTTAATTCTAGAATCAACTGGGAGCCATTGGAGCGAAACTAACACAGGAGTGATGTGATCTCTTCTGCTAGTTCCTGCTAACAATCTAGCTGCTGCGTTCTGAACAAGCTGGAGACTTCTTAAGGAACTCTTAGGACACGCTGCTAACAAGGAGTTACAGTAATCCAGCCTCGACGTAACAAATGCATGGATGAGTTTTTCAGCATCACTCTTAGAAAGTATATTTCTGATCTTAGCAATGTTCCGCAGGTGAAAAATGCAGTTCTACACGCCTGAGAAATGTGAGCCTTAAATGATAAATCCTGGTCAAATAAAACCCCAAGGTTTCTAACTGTGGAATTGGGGGCTATACTTACACCATCCAGGGAGACTATCTGAGCAGACAGAGCATCTCTCAGGTTTTTAGGGCCTAGTATAATAACCTCAGTTTTTTCTGGGTTCAAGAGGAGGTAATTAATTGTCATCCAGGTCTTGATATCACTAATGCAGGCGTTCAGTTTCTCTATCTGGTCATTCTGGTCAGGTTTCATGGATAAATACAACTGAGTATCGTCGGCATAACAATGAAAATTAATGCTGTGTTTCCTGATTATGTTTCCTAGGGGTAGCATATAAAGCGTAAACAGGATAGGTCCTAAGACTGAGCCCTGTGGGACTCCGTAGTTAACTCGAGTGCACTGAGAGGAATGTCCATTTACATTAACAAACTGATACCTATCTGACAGATAGGATTTAAACCACGGGAGAGCAGATCCTCTGATCCCTATGTCCTGCTCTAATCTATGGAGTAAAATACTGTGGTCGATAGTGTCAAAAGCTGCGCTGAGATCTAACAGGACAAGAATAGAAAGTAGTCCCTTTTCTGAAGCCAATAACAAGTCATTAGAGACTCTAACTAGTGCAGTTTCCGTACTGTGGTGGGGTCTAAACCCCGACTGAAAGTCTTCAAAGTGGCTGTTGTCCTGTAGGTGGCAGTAAAGCTGCTTAACTACAACTCTTTCTAGGATTTTAGAAATAAAGGGCAGGTTTGATATCGGTCTATAGTTGGCCAAGATGTTAGGATCCAAACTGGGCTTTTTCAGAAGAGGTTTAACAACTGCATATTTAAAAGACTGTGGCACGTAACCAGTTTCCAGAGAGGTATTTATCATTGTTAATATGGAATCATTAATTAGGGGAAAAGTTTCTTTAAAAAGTCTAGTGGGAATTGGGTCTAACAGACACGTTGAGGATTTGGAGGACGTAATAATTGATGCTAATTCTACTTGATCCACAATAGTGAAGCAGTCTAATGTTACAGAGGTTTCTATGGATGCCTCCACTTCTACCGCTTCAGCCTGCTCTGGGCTGATAGAAGGAATAACTTGATTTAACTTATGTCTAATATTTGAGATTTTACTATCGAAAAATGTAAGAAAATCATCAGAGCTGAGAGAAACAGGAACATGTGGTTCTACTGAGCTCTGACTGTGAGTTAATTTAGCAATAGTGCTAAAAAGAAATCTGGGATTGTTTCCATTCTCTGATATTAAGGTTGAATAGTACTGGCTTCTAGCTCTACGCAGAGCTTTTTTATAATTTAATAGGCTATGTTTCCAGATATTCAGAGACTGCTCTGAACCGGAGCGGCGCCATTCTCTTTCCAACTTACGGGTTTCTTGTTTAAGAGAACGTGTTTCAGCGTTAAACCACGGTGCTACTCGGTTTTGTCTAACGAACTTAGGTTTCAGGGGGGCAACAACATCAAGTGTACTCCTGAGGGCTTGTAGGGCATCATTAACAAAGTGGTCATTTATACTAGGACTGATGCTATGGGAGGTGGTCTCAGAGTATTTGCTCAGAATGTCACTAAGTACTGGCTGAACTGTGAGTTTAAACTCAGACACAGAACAGTCAGTTAAGGTTCTTCTAAGTTGTTTCTTATTCACTGGGGCAGTAGCAAGTTCTAAAGTAAGCTGGAAGGTAATCATAAAGTGATCAGAAATGATGGGGTTAAGAGGAAGGACACTCAGCTGGCTGATCTCTATACCATGGGTTAAAACGAGGTCCAGGGTGTGCTTATGACAGTGAGTGGGTTCATTTACATTTTGGGTGAAACCAACATCATCTAATAAAGCTGCAAAAGCCTTTCCTAGACAGTCACTGGGGTCATCAACGTGAATATTAAAATCCCCTATTATCGTTTGATCAGAATCTAAGACAATAGTCGATAGGACGTCGGAAAACTCAGTTAAAAATTCTGAATATGGGCCGGGGGGGCGATAAATAATTAAGAATAAAACAGGTTTTCGAGTCTTCCTGTTTGGGTGATTTATAGACAATATGATACTTTCAAATGAATTTTAAGCATTTTTAACTTTAGGGCTGAGAAGTAAGCTAGACTGTGATATTACTGCCAAACCACCTCCTTTCCCTGAAATTCTGGATTTCTCATAGTTAGCATAGGTGGGGGGGGTTGCTTCATTCAATCTAACATAGTCATCCTGTTGGAGCCAAGTTTCTGTTAAGGCTAGTAAACTAACGTTGTTATCAGTGATTAACTCGTTGACTAAGAGGGACTTAGAGGAAATGGATCGAACGTTTAATAAACCACATTTAATGACGTCATAATTGTGCTTGTGAGAACTGCTGTCAGTCACTTTAAGGTTTCTATGACGCGCTCCTTTCATTTGTCTTTCATCACATAAGCTAAAGCTAGGACCTGCTTGACTTTCCCTGCATGGGTTTTGCACCAGCACTAAGGGAGGCTCAGAGGAGCATTTTACACTGCTGCTCTGTGCCCGGGTCTCGTCTCTGGATTGTCAGGTTAACAGACTAAGGCTAGCAGAAATGTTTCTAGAAAGAAGAGCGGCACCGTCCCGAGTGGGATGGACACCATCTCTCCGCATGAGACCGGGCTTCCCCCAAAACGCGCTCCAATTATCCACAAAACCAACGCCGTTTTCTGGGCACCATCTAGAAAGCCAGCGGTTGAATGATGAAAAGCGGCTGTACATTTCATCACTGACTAAGTTCGGCAGGGGACCAGAGAAGATTACAGTGTCGGACATCGTCTTAGCCAGTTTACACACCAAAGCTACGTTTAACTTAACCACCTCTGATTGTCTCCGTCGGGCATCATTACCGCCTGCGTGAATCACGACTCGACGGAACCTGGACTTACTCTGAGCTAACATCCTAAGGTTCCCCTCGATGTCACCAACTCTGGCCCCCGGATAACACCTGACTGTAGCCGCTGGGAGCTCCACGTTTCTGACTTCAGAAGAGCCTATAACCAGAGTTGAGGGTTCAGCGGGTGTGTCGCTGAGGGCGGAGAACCTATTACTAACGTGGAGTCTTGGGTGCTCTAAGTTTTTGCGCTTAGCACTATGTTTCCTCCCAACCGGTACAAACCCCTGACTGTCTCCCGGCTGCTGGGAGAATGCTGGGGTGCTAACTGGGTTAGCCCTGGTAGCGCGGCCCGCACTACGAGTAACGACCTGGCTAGCCGGCTTAGCTTCCACTGTGCGGAGCCGCGCTTCTAACTGCTCAAGCCTGGCCTCCAAGTCTAACACAAGACTACACTTAACACATCTACCGCTATCTTCACTAAAGGAGGCAGGATCGTCACTAAACATATGGCACATGGAGCAGGAAAGAGAGGGAAAGGTGGAAGGAGGAGTGGTGGCCATGCTAGGTTCTAAGCTAGGCTAGCGGTGTTTAGGTAAAGAGAAGTGGTTTATTTAGCAAAATGAGAAAGTGAACAGCAAGCGGTTTAACAGTAGTGTATCGCTACTAAAAGGTGCTAGATGTGAATATTAACCCAGATAACCCTTAAAGTAAGCAATAGTAGTCAGGCTAATGCCAAACAAGAGAACAGTAGTCAAACACGGCTAGTACTGGGAAAGGCTCACCCGGAAATGACGTCACAGGAACAGCCAGGAAATCCAGGCCTCGAGGTCCGACCGACCGACTTATCGCTAAAGGGCCGAAACAGGCCTGGCCGTCCCGGTGGTCATCCTCCTCTTTGATAAGCTTCCTCCCAGACATGCAGCTGTTCTCCTCACAAAGCCAGGCCAACTCTACTGTCACTGCCGTCAAGTAAGCCAGTAAATCAAGTAAGCCACTGCCGTCGTTATCAAATGAGACGCTCCTTTGTCCGTTTTCATGACAATGGTACAGTCCATGTTCATGAAAATGAAACATTCCATGTTCATGACAATGGTATATTCCTGTTGTCATGAAAATTATACAGTCCATGTTCATGACAATGGTACATTCCGTTTTCATGACAACGGTCTATGCCATGTTCATTACAATGCTATATTTCATGTTCATTACAGAAGTACATTCCGTTTTCATGGCAATGGTACATTCCTTATTCATGACATTGGTACAGTGCATGTTCATGACAATGATACATTCTGTTTTCATGGCAATGGTACATTACGTTTTCATGACAATGGTACATTCCATGTTCATAACATTGGTACAGTCCATGTTCATGACAGTGGTACATTCCGTTTTCATGAAAATGGTACATTCTGTTTTTATAACAATGGTACATTCCGTTTTCATGACAATGGTACATTCCATTGTCATGAAGTAGTACACTCCATGACAATGGTATTTTCCTTTGTCATGACAGTTTTACATTATATGTTCATGAAAATGATACATTCCGTTTTCATTACAATGTTACATTACATGTTTATGTCAATGGTCCTATCCATTTTTATTACAACGGTATATTCGATGTCCATGACAATGGTACATTCTGTTTGTCATGAAAATGGACTGTATCATTTACATGAAATTTTACAATCCATGTTTGTGACGATGGTACAGTCCATGTTCATGAAGATGGTACATTCCGTTTTCTTGAAAATGGTACAGTTCATGACAATTGTACATTCCATGTTCATGACATTGGTACAGTCCATATTCATGACAATGGTACATTCCGTTGTCATGACAATGGTACATTCCATTTTCATGACAAAGGTACATTCCGTTTTCATGACAGTGGTACAGTCCGTCTTCATGAAAATGGTACATTCTGCTTTTATGACAATGATACATTTTATGTTCATGACAATGGTACATTCCATTGTCATGATGGTACATTTCATGGCCATGACAATGGTACAATCAACGTTTATGACAATGGTACAGTCTAAGTTCATGACGATGGTACAATACCATGTTCATGACAATGGTACAGTCCATGTTCATGACATTGGTACAGTCCATGTCCATGACCATGATACATTCCGTTGCCATGACAATGGTACATTCCGTTGTCATGACAATGGTAAATTCCTTTTTAATGAAAATTTTACAGTTCATGACAATTGTGCATTCCATGTTTATGACATTGGTACAGTCCATGTTCACAACAATGGTACATTTGGTTGTCATGACAATGGTACATTCCATTTTTATGACAATGGTACATTCCGTTTTCATTTCAGTGGTACATTCCATTTTCACGACAATGGTACAGTCCATGTTCGTAAAAATGGTACATTCCATTTTCAAGACAATGGTACATTCCATTTTCATGGCAATGGTTTATTCCATGTTCATGACAAGGTAACATTCCATTTTTATGACAATGGTACATTCCGTCTCCAGGACAATGGTACATTCCATTTTCATGACAACGGAACATGTCATGGCCATGACAATGGTAGAATTCACGTTCATGACAATGGTACAGTCCATGTTCATGACGATGGTACAATGCCATGTTCATGACAATGGTACAGTCCATGTTCATGACAATGGTACAGTCCATGTTCATGACAATGGTACAATCCGTTTTCATGACAATGGTACAGTCCATGTTCATGACAATGATACATTCTGTTTTCATGACATTGGTACAGTCCATTTTCATGAGAATGATACATTCCGTTTTCATGGCAATGGTAGATTCCATGTTCATCACATTTGTACAGTCCATCTTCACAACAATAGTACATTCGGTTTTGATGATAATGGTACATTCCATTTTTATGACAATGGTACATTCCGTTTTTATGACAATGGTACATTCCATTGTAATAACAATGGTACATTCCATTGTCATGACAATGGTACATTCCATGTTCATGACTTTGGTACATTCCATGTTCATGACATTGGTACTGTCCATGTTCATGACAATGATACATTCCGTTTTCATGGCAATGGTACATTCCGTTTTCATGACAATGGTACATTCCATGTTCAAGACTTTGGTACAATCCATGTACACGACATTGGTACAGTCCATGTTCATGACAATAGTACATTCCATTGTCATGACGATGGTACATTCATGTTGTCATAAAAAATTATACAGTCCATGTTCATGATATTGGTACAGTCCATGTTCATGACAAGGGTACGATCCATGTTCATGACATTGGTACAGTCCATGTCCATGACAATGGTACATTCAGTTGTCATGACAACGGTACATGTCATGGCCATGACAATGGTACATTCCGTTTTCATTTCAGTTGTACATTACATTTTCACAACAATGGTACAGTCCATGTACGTGAAAATGCTACATTCAGTTTTCATGACAATGGTACATTCCATTTTCGTGGCAATGGTACATTCCATGTTCATGACAAGGTATTATTCCATTTTTATGGCAATGGTACATTCCGTTTTCAGGACAATAGTACATTCCATTTTCATAACATTGGTACATTCCGTTTTTATTACAATGGTACATTCCATTTTCATGACAACGGTACATGTCATGGCCATGACAATGGTACAATCCATGTTCATGACGATGGTACAATGCCATGTTCATGACAATGATACAGTCCATGTTCATGACAATGGTACAATCCATGTTCATGACATTGGTACAGTTCATGTTCATGACAATGGTACAATCCGTTTTTATGACAATGGTACATTCCTGTTTTCATGATAATGGTACATTCCGTTTTCATGACAATGGTCTATTCCATGTTCATTACAATGGTATATTCCATGTTCATTACAGAGGTACATTCCGTTTTCATGGCAATGGCACATTCCTTGTTCAAGACATTGGTACAATCCATGTTCATGACAATGGTACAGTCCATGTTCATGACAATGGTACATTCCATTTTCATGACAATGGTACATTCAATGTTCATGACAATGGTACATTCCGTTTTCATGACAATAGTACATTCCACTGTCATGACGATGGTACATTCCATGTTAATGAAAACGGTATATTCGATGTTCATTACGTGTTCATGACAATGGTACATTCTGTTGTCATGACAATGGTACATTCCGTTTTCATGACAATGGTACAGTCCATGTTCATGACAATGATACATTCCGTTTTCATGACATTGGTACAGTCCATTTTTATGACAATGATACATTCCGTTTTCATGGCAATGGTACATTCCATGTTCATGACAATGGAACATTTAATTTCTATGACAATGTTACATTTCGTTTTCAGGACAATGGTACATTCCATTTTCATGACATTGGTACATTCAATGTTCATGACAATAGTACATTCAGTTTTCATGACAATGGTACATGTCGTGGCCATGACAACGGTATATGTCATGGCCATGACAATGGTACAATCCAAGTTCATGACAATAGTACAGTCCATGTTCATGACAATGGTACATTCTGTTTTCATCACAATTGTACATTCCATGTTCATGACCATGGTACATTCCTTTTTCATGACAATGGTACATTCCATAGTCATGACATTGGTACAATCCATGTTCATGACATTGGTACAGTCCATATTCATGACAATACTACATTCCATTTTCATCACAATTGTACATTCCATGTTCATGACCATGGTACATTCCTTTTTCATGAAAATGATACAGTCCATGTTATTGACAATGGTACAATCTATGTTCATGACAATGGTACATTACGTTGTCATGAAATTAGTACACTCCATGACATTGGTATTTTCCTTTGTCATGACAGTTTTACATTCCATGTTCATGAAAATGATACATTCCGTTTTCATTACAATGTTACATTACATGTTCATGGCAATGGTCCTATCAATTTTTATTACAATGGTACATTCAATGTTCATGACAATGGTACATTCCGTTTTCATGAAAATGATACAGTCCATGTACATGACAATGGTACATTCCTTTTTCATGAAAATGATACAGTCCATGTTATTGACAATGGTACAATCTATGTTCATGACAATGGTACATTACGTTGTCATGAAATTAGTACACTCCATGACATTGGTATTTTCCTTTGTCATGACAGTTTTACATTCCATGTTCATGAAAATGATACATTCCATTTTCATGACAATGGTACAATCCATGTCCGTGACGATGGTACAGTCTATGTTCATAAAGATGTTACATTCCAATTTCATGACAATGGAACATTCCGTTTTCATGACAATCGTACATTCCGTTTTCACGATAATGGTACAGTCCATGTTCATGAAAATGGTACATTCGGTTTTCATGACAATGGTGAATTCCATGTTAATGATATTGGTACAATCTATGTTCATGACAATGGTACATTCCATTTTAAGACGATGGTACAATCCATGTTCATTACAATGGTGCAGTCCGTTGTCATGACAATAGTGCAGTGCCTGTTCAAGACAATGGTACATTCCATTTTCTTGACAATGGTACATTCCATGTTCATGACAATGGTACATTCCGTTTACATGACATTGGTACAGTCTGTTAATGACAATCGTACATTCGGTTTTCATGACAATGGTACAGTCCATGTTCATGACAATGGACTGTCATGACTGATGACATTGACTGATTATTCACAGACCACTCCTACAAAAAGATTTTTGTGTTAAAGTTTGGTCAACCTGTAAGTCTAAATTGTCCCCATGTGTGTGAGTGTGTGGTTGTGCAGCCCTGCAGTTTGCAAAACCGAGTATTTACTCGGACCATGGTATCATTAATGATAATGCATACTTGATCGGCCATTAACCCTTATGTTACTTATATTTACCTTACCATTACACTAATATGCATTTCCCAACAATGGTACATTCCATGTTCATGACATTGATACATTCCAATTTCATGACAATGGTACATTCCATTTTCATGACAACGGTACATTTCATGGCCATGACAATGGTACAATCCACGTTTATGACAATGGTACAGTCCAAGTTCATGACGATGGTACAATGCCATGTTCATGACAATGGTACAGTCCATGTTCATGACAATGGTACAATCCATGTTAATGACATTGGAACAGTCCATGTTCATGACAATGGTACATTCCTTTTTTTATGAAAATGGTACAGTTCATGACAATTGTACATTCCATGTTCATGACATTGGTACAGTCCATGTTCACAACAATGGTACATTTGGTTGTCATGACAATGGTACATTCCATTTTCATGACAATGGTACATTCCGTTTTCACGACAGTGGTACATTTCGTTTTCACGAAAATGAAACAGTCCATGTTTGTGACAATGGTACAATCCATGTTAATGACATTGGAACAGTCCATGTTCATGACAATGGTACATTCCTTTTTTTATGAAAATGGTACAGTTCATGACAATTGTACATTCCATGTTCATGACATTGGTACAGTCCATGTTCACAACAATGGTACATTTGGTTGTCATGACAATGGTACATTCCATTTTCATGACATTGGTAGATTCCATTTTCATGACATTGGTAGATTCCATTTTCATGACAACGGTACATGTCATGGCCATGACAATGGAACATTCCGTTTTCACAATAATGGTACAGTCCATGTTCCTGAAAATGGTACATTCTGTTTTTATGACAATGGTACATTCCATGTTCATGACAATGGTACATTCCGTTTTCATGACAATGGTACATTCCGTTTTCACGATAATGGTACAGTCCATGTTCATGAAAATGGTACATTCTGTTTTCATGACATTGGTGAATTCCATGTTAATGATATTGGTACAATCTATGTTCATGACAAAGGTACATTCCATTTTCAAGACGATGGTACAACCCGTGTTCATGACAATGGTGCAGTCCGTTGTCATGACAATGGTACATTCCTTTTTTTATGAAAATGGTACAGTTCATGACAATTGTACATTCCATGTTCATGACATTGGTACAGTCCATGTTCACAACAATGGTACATTTGGTTGTCATGACAATGGTACATTCCGTTTTCATGACAATGGTACATTCCGTTTTCACGACAGTGGTACATTCCGTTTTCACGAAAATGGTACAGTCCATGTTCGTGAAAATGGTACATTCCGTTTTCATGACAATGGTACATTCCATTTTCATGCCAATGGTACATTCCATGTTCATGACAATGGAACATTCTGTTTTTTATCACAATGGTACATTTCATTTTCATGACAACGGTACATGTCATGGCCATGACAATGGTACAATCCATGTTTATGACGATGGTACAATGCCATGTTCATGACAATGGTACAATCTGTTTTCCTGACATTGGTACAGTCCATTTTCACAACAATGGTACATTTGGTTGTCATGACAATGGTACATTCCATTGTCATGACAATGGTACATTCCGTTGTCATGACAATGGTACATTCCGTTTTCATGAAAATGGTACATTCCATGTTCATGACATTGGTACATTCCATTTTCATGACAATGGTCCAATTAATTTTCATTACAATGGTAAATTCAATGTTCATGACAATGGTACATTCCATACCATTTACCACTGTCATGACTAGGGGTGTGTATTGGCAAGAGTCTGCCGATACGATACATATCCCGATACGCGTCCTGCGATACGATACGTATCCCGATATTTTACCGAAACATGGTTTCTTTCTGTTTTTTTAAATATGACTTTGAAAAAACTCAATCTAAATTTTAATGTCTTCCATTGTGATAAAATGGTCAAATTCGGTTTAATGATCACAATGCTAAGCACTGCAATTATATCTCATATATAAGTTGCGCTTACCAAAGCAAATTCATAGTGCTTTTATTTTGGTAAGTTAAACTATAGAAATGGAACAGTCAACATTGTCTGATCTAAAAAATATTTATTTTTTTCAGTGTAAGAAAAAACAAAGAATGAATGAGTCTTAACCAATAAGTTTCTATTGGGAAAATAATATGCTGTTTATTTTCAGCATTAATGTATCTTCTCTAGTGCTTTTAAACAGTTCAGGAGCCTGAAGGGTGGGGGACACACACTGATTCTTTCCAGAAACAAAGTGTGATGATGAGGCAGCATGGCAGAATGAAGGAAAGTTGCTTTAATGTGACAAAAAGGGGCTTTGTTAACATATCTGCTCTTTTTGCACCTTTGCAGCCACGCTTCTCACACACAGAAGTAAACTGGTAACGCTGATCACCACAATGTCAGCCTTTTTCAGAGCATTGTACACATCCCTCTGATCCATCAGGTCCCTAAACTAGAATCCATTGCTTTGAGGTTCTGCAGAACTTTAGCCTGCTTTGCTAGCATGTTAGCAGATGCTAAGCGCATCAGCCTATTAGCTGCTGCCGTGCTTCATTGTCTATCTTATTTATCTGAGCCGCTAAAAAGCACAGCAATCCACATTTTCATATCTTACTGGCAGCAACATGGCTCAGAGTTTCTGTTTGGTATCCAATCCAAGTAAAAACTAAATAGTTCATGTCTCATAACAACAGAACAAGCTGCCTCTGGCTGCAGTCTTATGCAGAGTAGAGCTGCTCTAAGAGGCTCTGTGTGCTCTGCTGCCAACTAGCGGTCGGAGGGTGAAGTGGACAACAAGAGTCCGACGCTGAAGGTCGCTCAGAAATAACTAAATAAATATCGATATGGCAGCGTTTCGAATCGATACAAGTATTGCCAAATGACGTATTGCGATATATTGCCGAATCAATTTTTTCTTACACCCCTAGTCATGACTGATGATATGGACTGATTATTAACAGACCACTCCCAGAAACAGATTTTTGTGTTGAAGTTTGGATAACCTGCAAGTTCAAAGACACAAACTTCTCTGTAATATTATTGATTTAGTTGTGGATCATAATTTTAAAATGTTAAATACTTTCCAATTATTGGTATTTATAATGCAGCATTGAAACTGCGCTACGTTAATGGGACCTACATTTGAATGGACATAAAACTTCATAAAATGTTAACTTTGAGGACAAAGGGGAAAGGTTAAAGATAGAGTTTTACTTCACACTGAAATCAAAGTGTTGGAATGTGGATTACTTTATTTTTCCTGTTCTGTCAAAATGGATAACCCTGACTTGATCCTGGTGGGTAAAACACATTTATATCTAACGCTAATAGTTGATGGTTGATGGGTTTTTTGTTGCTAACATTTTTGTTGGACAGTTTGCTGGAAAATCAGTAGCAGAGTTAATCCAGCTAATAGTTTTTCTTATTTTATAAAGCAGATCACCTACAGGGGTCAATTTTATTTATTGTTATATAAAACCAATAAATGCATTTTGCAAATAATTATTACTGCCTTTTTTTGTACAGAAAAAATACAAATTTTTTATGACAATATCCAAATATTTCCTTTAAACAACATTTTGAAAAAGCTCAAAAACAGTGAATGTGGACTGGAGATTCATTTCTAAAAGGGAATCTGTCTCTGGTAAATTCAGATACATAAAACTAGAACTTTAGTCAAACATTTAGCAAATACATTATTGATAGTGTGAGTATTGTCTGGTTTTAATTTCTTTGATTTCAGTTGTGCTTTCTCAAAGCTTTGTTCAAGTCTCGCTGTTCCAAACCCAAGCCATGCTTTTTTCTGAAGGAGGGTTGCTGGGGCCGCTCCTCTTCATATGTTCAGTCATTTTTGGAGTTTGATTTGTCTTTGATCTTTGTCAGATTATGTATATTACTCTCTTTATTTCTCCATTCTTTAACTGTTTTTTTTGTTTTCATGCATTTGTAGGTTTTCATGTCAAATGGTCGACCATGCTTCATATGTTTACGTTTATTGAAGAATCTACATTGTCCCCATGTGTTCATGTGAGTGTGTGGTTCTGCAGCCCTGCAGTTTGGCCAAACAGAATCAAGTATTTACCCGGACCATGGCATCATTAATGATAATGCATACTTGATCGGCCATTAACCCTTATGTTTCTTATATTCACCTTACAAATACTACAATATACATTTCCCAACAATGGTACAATCCATTTTCAGGATAATGGTACATTCAATGTTCATGACAAAGGTACATTCCGTTTTTATGAAAATGGTACAGTCCATGTTCATGACAATGGTTCATTCAGTTTTCATGACAATGGTACATTCCGTTTTTATGAAAATGGTACAGTCCATGTTCATGACAATGGTTCATTCAGTTTTCATGACAATGGTACATTCCGTTTTCATGAAAATGGTACAGTCCATGTTCATGACAATGGTACATTCCATTTTCACGACAATGGTACATTCCATTTTCATGAAAATAGTACAGTCCATGTTCATGACGATGGTACATTAGAAGGTGGAAAAGCAGAAAAAAAACTTTAAAAAAACAATTTACTCCAAAATAAACATGATCAGAGCTGCATTGTTTCTGTTTTTTTCACTTTTTCCTCTCAGGAAAAAACAAACAAAATACACAAATGCAGCTATGTGCAGGATTTCAGACAGTCCACTGAAACAGAATAAAAACAGAAAAGAAACAAAAATACTTTTTTCTCTATTTAAAAGTAATAATGAGTAACACAAAGATGCAGCACAACAACAAATACAACTTAAAGTAAAACATAATATACACGTAATACAAACACACTATAATATTCACATCAGGAAAGAAATCAAATATTTCTACATAAATATAAAATGTCCAAATTATCTTTTTGTACAAATGATCATAAAAAAAGCTGTTTGATGTCATTCCTCCTATAGTCCAGCAGGCGGCGGTGTAGGAGCAACAAGAAAACAATGTTTTTTCACTAAAAAGATAAGACTTCCTAAAGTTTCTAGAAGCTGCTGGATCAGGACCTGTCTGAGTTTCTGTCAGAATGTTTGTCTGACAGAGTTCAGAGTAGATCTAAAGGCTGGGTCTGGATGTTTCCTCAGGCTGTGCTACAGCGTCTGCTCTCAGGTGTGATCCCACTGCTGAGCGGCACGCGGGCTTTGACCTGCTCCGTTTCCGGCCTGGGGCGGTTCACCCGTCCTTAGACGACCTGGTCTCCCCGGGCTCCCCCAGACAGACCATATCGGTACCGAACTCAGTGCAGACACCCGATCAGCACAGTCCACTGCAGCTCAGAGCTCCTGAGCTCCAACCATCCTCCAGCCTCAGCCTCCATGAGCGCGGATTACAGGCGCGCGCCACCACACCCGGCGGGAAACGCAGATCAGCTGTTGGACTAAGATGCTGCAGTCACACATGAGAGCAGCTTCTGGAATCAAAGCCTGCAGTTTTTCACTCTCTTCATTTCTGTCCAATAGGCATAATATCTTCATTTATTTTGTATATTTAGGAAAAAGTCTTCAGCCCATTTATATTTTTTTATTTCTTTAAATGATATAATCTATCATTGATTTATCCTTTTTATTTTGTTTTGTAAAACTATAAAGATCTCCTTGGATGTAAATAAAATAATAGTTTGTGTTTTGCTTTTCAATAATTGCATCTTTTTACTTTTCTGTGTCACAAAACTGGCCAAAGAGAATGAAAACACAGTAATAAAGGAAACAAAAAAATATTGAATACATCTGGTGATTGTTAGAGAAGATTTTTTATTTTACTTTACCTTGTTTCATTGTTTTATTGTTTATTGCTTTTATTAGTATTTACTTTTTCATTCTCATTTTTGTTTTAATGGTTATTTCTGGTGCTTCCTCAGCTGGATCTTCTCCCTCTGGTTTGGCTGCTGTTCAGCTGCTGCAGCTGTAGATGTGGGCCGGCATCCCCCCCTTGCTGTGGGGGGGCTGGTCCCTGCCTGTGATGCTGCATCTGTATGGAGTGATATTTCTGCCACCACATTGCACACAGAACTTTCTAAGTTGCAAGTGAAAATATTAAATATTTGCTTTTCAATTATTTTTTTTTTGCTTTAAATTTTTTTTTTTTTTGCATAAAAAAACTGGTTTGTCTGACTATGAATGTCTTATTTAATAAGACATAAAAAGGTCTCAAAAATCGCTGTATTTTGCGTATTTCCTGTCCTGTTTCATGCTACGTGTCAGTCAGACCACATTTGTCTGTCAGTTTCTGAAACATATCCTCAGGTCCATCCTAGACTCCTGGGGCCTCATTTATAAACGTTGCGTACGCACAAAAGAAGGCGTACGCCACTCTCTACGCAATAGTTGAGATTTATAAAAAGCAAACTTGACGGGAAAATGTGCGGTCCTTCACGCAAGCTCTGACCCAGGCGTACGCACAAAAACGGGTGAAATGAGAAACGGCGACACCGTCGGCAGATGGAAGAAACACGTGAAAGTGACAATACTGCCTCTCATAAATAACATGAAGACTTCACAAAGCAAGTCTCACAATGAACAGCTACACGAACACCTGTTTGATCGATCAGCAGTGAAAGAAACAAAAAGAAAATCAAACGACAATTACAACAGAAATTCAAATGAACACATATTTGCAAAAAGAAAAGTGAAATATGTTCTGCAATATTGGCATGTTGTGCAATTCATCCTCATAAATAATATAGTTAACAGAACGAAATAATGTACAAAACTGCTATTCTCGTCAATGTGTCCGTCTGGCGGAGCAGATATAGTCAAAGTCAGAGTCAAAGTCCGCTTTATTGTCAAATATGCTGCATCCGTAAGACATACAACACAGATGAAATTGCTTTCCTCTCATTCCAAAGTGCAAGCAGCATATAAAATAATAAATAAACGACTTAAAAAATACATTATTTTAAAAACAATAAAGCCGATAGAGCCGCTGCGTGTGCACGCGCCGCCAGATGCGTGCGAATCAGACAGACAGACAGACGGACGGACGTATTAATTGTCCACTGGGGAAAGTTGTTTTCATAGTAAAACATTTCTTCGTAAGCAATGGAATTATGGTATTCATGCATATGTCTTTAGTTTGTTTGATTTATGATAAAACAATGTATGGTGTATGTCTCAACCATTCAGAAAGCAACAAGAAATTACATTTGATGAACAATTTCCCATTTCCACGTGGATTATTACAGACATCTGTAGCTTGTCAGATGCAATTAAATGGATGGAAATAAAATGCCCCATCACAATGCGTAATGACGCACAATGGCTGATCTTGGATCTTAGAAGATGTGGCAAATGGAAGAATTCAGAGTGAACGCATCAGGACGAGTGGCTTATGAGCCGGTTCCGACTTCTTCGAGCCATCCTGTTGGAGCTTTTGGGGGTGTGTCACCCGGTGCATCAGGTGCGTCGGTGTCCCCCCCGACACCGCCCAACCCCCGCCTCAGTCACCACTCCACGTAAAAGGGACTCCCCAATAATTGCCGCCACTCTCTCATCAAGAGGGGTCGGCTCCGCTGTCCCCTGTCCCCCACCCGTGGCAGACACACTCTAGCGATGCAGCGCCAGACGTTTTTTGCCCCGACTTTGATGTCCGTCTGTCACTGTTTGCCACTCACGTGCTTTTTCGGCATTAGTAATGCCCACACTGTGCCCTCCAAACAACATTTTTCTCCTCTTTTCCACCTCGCCAACGATAACTTCTACTTCACATCGAGTGAAGTTCCGTTTTTTTTTTATTTTCTCGGTGTTTGCCATGGTTTCGCTATCAATGAATATTCATTTGTGGGCGTTTCACGGACTATTTATGGGCAACTATGGGCGTGTCATGAAGCCGCAAAAGCTGCGCAGCATTTAGAATTGGTTGTGATTTATTAAGGGAAGGATGCGTAGGATGTGCGTGCGCACGGTTTTATAAATCCGAATATTTCTGTGCGTACGCACGTCCTATGTTTCATGCGTACGCCACTTCTGACGCAAATCCTACGCAAGGTTTTATAAATGAGGCCCCTGGGCTGGCCTCACCATTGCTCTGTGTTCTCACTGTTGAATGCCTTAACGTTTCAGAATTATACAATAAGCCTCAGACTCAAACTGTGCTACCAAGTTTTAAATTGACACACTTCAGCAGCACTCACTGCAATGGCCCCAAAACTCCACCACAAATGGACTCTTGCCTTTACCAGGATTTAGGAACTGCTACCAACAGAAATCCTTCCTTCTTGTGTTCACCTAAACCTGGAATGAAGTCCTGCCTGCCATCAGGACTCCAACATCACTAAGACTATTTCTACTTTATTTAATGAAAGTCCAGCTGCAACCACTGACGTTGCTTCTAACTGCCCCTCATGCTGTCTCTTCCAGAACTGTTTATGATTGTAGGATTGTTCTGTTTTGTCTTGGTGTGTGTGATGAATGTCTTGGGTTCATTGTTCTGCAGAGCAGGAACCTGCTAAAAAAACAGTTTGAAACTGAGTCAGGTCTGTTTTTAAATGCCAGGACTTGCCGGCTTGGTCGGTGGTTGTTGCAGCGGTTGTTGCCCTTGCTGGGGCAGCTGGAGTTTAACATTGCAGCCTCACGGTTGTGAATTGGACCCCTTGCTGTCCAAGTCTGGGTGGGCACTGCGGCGATGCTCCTATGGCTGAGCTGCCTCTTGGTATGATGAGATTCCCAAATACTGTTGTCTCACAGCAGAGCCAAGCCGTATTTTCCTTTTAGAAGTAACTTTTATCAGTATTCATTGTGTGTGGGGTCCTGGGTCATAAACACAAAATCAAAATACACAACTGGAAAATGTGAAATCAAAGTCAATGAGCTTAATAATGTCTAACTTAAGAATGGTGCAACTCAGTAGTGGATTGGGCGTACAGAAACCATGCGTCCAGTGAGATTTTTAGCGTAAACAAAGAATCCCACTGAATAATTGACTTCTCACCACAGCTTCTGCTGGCCTAAGTTATGGATCTTACACACGTTTCTTCAGCCTCAAGAGATTCATTAAAAATAAATCAATTGGAAAAAGGTAACTATGTGTGTTGCAGCGTGAGAAATAGAGGTGTGCCATGAGAACATGAGAAATCAAACAAATGCGTGGGTCTCATGGTCAATGCATGAGAGTTAGCAGCCTGCTTTTGTACATCCATGAACCTCCTCCGTGGTCTTCCTCCCCTGGTATCTCCAAACTCAGCATCCTATTCCCAACATCATCCCTGTTCTCAAACAGTCTCCATCTGCTTCCCTGCATTGAACTCCAGAACATCTACCTATTCCTCTGATGGATTCATTCCTGATCCATCCTGGTCCCAAAGAGAAGCTCAAAACCTTCATCTCTGCTTCCTCCAGCTCTGCCTCCTGTCTCTGAACCCACAACATGGCTGCTCTTTGTTCTCATTTCCACACATATCCTCTGTCTCTCATTTGTCTCCTTTCCAAAGCAAACCTCCACCCCTCTAGATGTTGTTCCACCTGCTGCTGCTGCTACACCAGCGGCTTTCCTCTGTTCTTTATCCAGTACCACCATGTCTGGTTGTGTCTCCATTACCATCCTGTCTGCTTGTATCTATATACAAGTTGTCTGTGTTCAAAATGGTCTAGAAAGGGGGTTACACTTATCATATTTACAGCTCTAACGTGCTCTTTCCACAGTCCGCTGGATTTAGGGGAATGTAGAAAAGAAAAAAATCATCCAACACGCCTGAGTCTCACCTATTTCTCCACAACTTACCCGCACTATGACCTGTCGCCTCAGCACGCACATGGAAAAAATGTACATGAACATTTTCTCTCTAAGGGTTCACAGAGTAACCTACAACCTTCATATTTTGTGTGGGTCACTTGAAAATTCCGTACAGCATTGACCATTTTTCACCCACAGACAGATATTGGTCGGAATTTTGAGGCTCTTCATGATTTGATTTGATTACAATTCAGGAGGCAATGACTTGATTATGAAACGTTTATAAATGCATCCAGAATCTGCATTTTTCTTTTAGAAATATTTTCTCTTCACCACAAAACACTAGACCAATATTACATTTTTAGGTAAAGGCAAGATCAATATACTAACTAACTGTTTGACTTTTATTAAGAACATACAATTCTGATATGAAAAATATTTCATTTAGTATCAAAACTTTTTCACAGCATCAAAAGGGAAAACACTTCAGTGAACTCAACTCTTTAAATAAGATAGAAACTTTTTAACAGTAGAGCAGCTTTAATGGAACACTCTTTAACTCACATCAAATAAAATTATTAGTGTCTAGCTCACTACTGAACATATTTTAGAACAATGTGTTGTGATATTATGCAATAACGTATGTTGACCACTAGGTGGCTCTACCGGTTGGTATTAAAGTGGTTGCATAGAAGAAGAAAGTGGCATGGTGGATGTAGCACAAGGTGGCTAATAAAAGAAGTGACTGGAAGCTAACTGTCTCTTCGTCATTTTGGAAACACGAACGTTACATGGTACCAGGAGTAAAACTTGAAAGATGACAGGGATTTGAAAACACTGGAGAGTTTGAAAGTGACGGGAAATGTTGACGAAAACTGGCGCACCTTCAAGCAGCAATTCCAGCTGTAAGTTGCAGCAATGGGACTGGAAACGAAGCCAGATGCTAGAAAGGTAGCATTACTGCTAACGATAGCAGGGCCACAGGCCATTGAAATATTCAACACGTTCGTGTTCGACAATCCTGGTGATGAAGAAAAGTTGGATGTTGTTATGGGCAGATTTGACGCGCACTGTTCTCCAAAGAAAAACGAGACATACGAGAGATATGTGTTTCGGTCGCAGACACAGAGGGGACAAGAGCTGTTTAATAGCTTCCTGACCGACCTGCGTTTAAAAGTGTAGTCCTGCAATTTCGGGACTCTGAAGGACTCCATGATTCGGGACCAGATTGTTTTCGGCGTGGAGGATAACAAGATCAGAGAGAGGCTGCTTCGAGAGACGGAACTGACACTGGCGGGGGCCATCAAGATCTGCCAGGCCAGTGAGTTGTCCCACAAACATGTAAAGACTTTTAATGAGATGTCTGCGTTCGCCTCAGCGCAGGTGAGCGACGGTACTGCAGCAGTCGGAGCGGTGACGTTTCAGCAGAAAAGACGCATGCAGACCCGGCCTGCACAGCAGCAGCAGGAGGAGTTCAGCTGCAGGAGATGCGGTTCACGGCACAAGCCCAGACAGTGTCCAGCTTTTGGTAAGCAATGCTCCAACTGCCAAGGCAAGAACCATTTCGCCAAGCAGTGTTTCTCGAAACGAAAAGAGGGAGGGAAAGGAAAGACTGTAAACTTAATTGAAGAGCCAGAGCTAGGTGACACTTTCTTTGTTGGAATTGTAAATTGTGAAAACGAACAAGAAAATAATCCACACAAGGAAAATGATGTAACTAAAGAGGATAAATGGTTAGCTCCACTAATGATAAATGGGACTGAAGTCCCTATGAGATTGGACACCGGTGCAAAAGCAAATCTCATCAACATGGCTGACATAAACGCAATGCAAAATAAATCAGAAATAAAGAGGAAAAGTTCTGGACTGAAAGATTACAATGGGCAGCCAATTAAATGTTTGGGCACATGTGTCAGAGGGTTTACCTTTTATCCTAACTGTAATGCATGATTTATTTTCTTTTCTGTGTGCTGTGATTTTGTTGCTGTGCTTGTATAATCTTATTGTAAATATTGAGGACTATACAGAAGGAAAAAAAAGGACTAATTGGAAACCCCCTCCCTAATGTCATGCCATTGGCTGTTTGGCGTCATGCACTCTTTTAAAAGCCAGAGGGCAGGCAAGAGCAAGGCAGGACAACTCCCCGACGAGGAAGAATTCGAGCCGGAGAAGAGGGAAGCGCACTGGGAGCCAGCTGGGCTGTGCAGAGGCGAGTTTCACCACCGGACCGGGAGAGGACGTGGCGCGGTCGGGACAAACGCGCGGCGTGGGAGGAACTGTGTCAACGCCATAACGCAGCTAAGTCAAGGAACGTGAACACGGTCAAACTTTGGAGAGAGTGTGGCCAACACTGTTGTGGTGCTGGGAATAAGGATCTCTGTTTATTCCTGCAGCGGCGTAGCAGGAGCAAAGGCTTCAGAGAGAAGACGCGCTGCAGCTTCCTGGACTGCTCACTCCTCTCATCAGATCCCTTCATTGGGCAGGATGTTTTTATGAACTTGACCAGTCGGTCCACTTGTGTTTTTACTTTTTTTATACTGATCTTATCGATCTTTTATCTTTTTTTATTTTGAATTGTCGATTCAACTGTATTTTTAACTATTTTACTCTGGTTGGCTTTTAACTACTTTTTTAACATTTTTTTAGATGTGGATTGTTGGTGTGATTGTGTTTGTTCATAATTGAGTCTGCATAAAATCTTGCTAAATCCTACGTTTTCTGGCATTGTAGTTTCTGAACATTTGGTATCCCTGCGAACCTGACATTCTTTTTGGCGTTGTCGGCAGGATACCAAATCGTTTAGAGATGGATGCCAGTCAGGGAGGTACGAGTTCGGCGATGACTGCACAGTTTGTTATGCCATGGTTTATGGGGGCAGCTTTCATACCAAAATTTGATGGGGATACAACCAAATTTGAACAGTGGAGGTGTCAGGTGGAGGCCATGTTGAGAGCACAAGGTCTTAGTTCACAGCAACAGGCGGACTTTGTCTTGGGGGCCCTGGAGGGCAACGCCAAGCGAGAACTTAATCTCCTCAGCAAAGAGGAAAAAGACACTGGGAAAAAAGTCCTTGATGTATTGCAATCCCTATATGCTCAGCCTGCCACTAAAGCACAGCTTCGTACCAAGTTTTTTAACTGTAAACAAAAAGCGGATGAAACAGTTGATGCTTTTATCTTACGTCTCCGGGAAGTCTTTTACAGATGGCAAGAGGGTGACAGAGAAGGGACTGAAGGGGAAGATGACCTGCTACTGGACCAGCTTATGGTAGGGTTGAAAACCGGTTCCATAAAGCAAGAACTGAGTCGACAGATGAGACGACATAATGTTATGACGTTTAAAGCTGCATGTAAAGAAGCCCAGGCCTTAGCACGAGAGCTACAGGAGGATGAGGAGGCTGCGCATTCTAATCGAGTTACCTATACCCCTCAGAAACAGGAAGCTGTCGATCCAGAGCATCTCAAGAAACAGTTAAAGGCCGAACTGAAGGAGGAACTGTTGGGTGAGATAAAAACAGGAATAAAGGAACAACTGAAAGAGCTTTCAGCTGATCTAATAGTAGAAATAAGGAATCAGTTTTCTCACCATCAGCAGCCCGCTCCGACCTCATCATCCACCTGGGCCAGACCACGAAGCCGCAACCCCACCACTTCCTATCAGTGGGATGCAGAGGGGAGGCCCATATGCCGAAATTGTGGAGTGGCCGGGCATGTGCAGCGGCGTTGCACCCAGCGTTCATCAAAGCCTCAGGGTTTTAACTCCCCCTACAGCTGCGGGCCAAGCAGTAGGGGCGGTGACTCTGGACCAGGAGCCCACATCACAGGCTGTCTTAAAATCAGAGGCTACTGGGCCACTTGAGCATAAATCCGCCCTGATCGGGGAATGCCCTAATGTTTTGCTCAAAATAAACCACCAGCCTATTCCCTTTATACTGGATACAGGGTCACAAGTCACCATGCTTAGTCAGAGCTTATTTGATAAACATCTGAAGGGTACTGGGGTGACAAGCACAGATTCTCTGCCTTGGCTGACCCTACGGGCTGCTAACGGACTGAAAATTCCTTACAGAGGTTACACTATTGTGGATTGTGTTGTGGGGAGTATTGAGGTCACTGGAAAAGGCATCATTGTCGTGGATGACGAATGCCTTGGCCCAGACAAAGGCATCCTAGGCATGAACATTATTAAACCCATTTGGTCTATTCTCACCCAGGGGAGCCACCCAGGACTGCGGGCATTCAAAACCACCTTGACTTCTGTGAAAGGGGAGGCTTGGTCCAGAGCCTTCGCAGAGTGCCATCGAGTCACCACAGAAGCTCCAGTTCCATCATATGAAGGGGTTGCGAAATTGCCCCGACAGTCCCCTGTCATCATTCCATCGCTATCCGAGATGATCCTGTGGATACAGGTAACAGACAGCCCAATGACCTCGCCCTGTACTGTGGTTGTAGAGCCTTTTCCAGACAGTGACACGGAATGGCGCATAGGACGAACTTTGGCTTCAGTGGTTGGTGGGCGTGTCCCCTGTAAAGTTTGTAATCCCAACCCTTACCCTGTTGAGATACCCCAGCGCCAGCCTCTGGCCCAAGTGACGGAGGTAGAAACGTCAGATATACAGGGTGAACAGGAACTGGTGCTCAACTCTGTGGCCCCAGATGTGGTGGAGGTGGAAGTAAGACGTGTGGGGGTCGTGGATGGGGAGGAAGATGCTGAACATCCTGTATCTGCCTTACAGGGAGATGGCCTCACTCCAGACCAACAGACAGAAATGACCAGTCTCCTGCATAAATGGAGGAGAGTTTTCTCTCGTCATGATGAGGATTTTGGCAGAACGGGAGCTGTGAAACATCAAATACCCACCGGCTCTGCACCCCCTAGTCGTGAGTGGTACCGCCCCGTACCCCCTAGCTTATACCAAGAGCTACAGGCGCTCTTAAAAAATATGTTGGGAAGCGGAGTGGTGAGGGAAAGCTCTAGTCCATGGGCGGCACCAATTGTACTGGTGAAGAAGAAGGATGGAAGCTGGAGATTTTGTGTCGACTACAGGAGATTGAACGCACTCACCCATAAAGACGCCTATCCCCTACCCCGCATTGAGGAGTCCCTGACAGGACTGAAGGCAGCTAAATGGTACTCCACATTGGACCTGGCCAGCGGATACTGGCAGGTGGAGATGGATCCTGTCGACAGAGAAAAAACAGCGTTTACCACACCGTTTGGCCTGTATGAGTTTGAGCGGATGCCGTTCGGCCTGTGCAATGCTCCAGCCACCTTCCAGCGGCTAATGCAGCGGTGCTTGGGTAATCTAGTCAATGACTCCCTCTTGATTTATCTGGATGACGTTGTGGTTTTCTCCCCTGATTTTAGTAGCCATGTCAAACACCTGGAAGAGGTGTTTGAAAGGCTGGATCAGCATGGCTTAAAGCTACAACCCAAGAAATGTAATTTATTCCAGCGCAGGGTGACTTACTTGGGGCACGTCATCAGTGAAGGGGGAGTATCCACTGACCCCTCTAAGACGATGGCAGTGAGAGAATGGCCTGTACCCCAGACTGTGAGGCAAGTCAGATCCTTTTTGGGTTTCGCTGGCTATTATAGAAGGTTCATTCCTCACTTTTCAAAAATTGCAACACCTCTAAATATGCTCACCCACAACACCTCTGGAAAGAAACCCACTCCAGTGACTTGGACTGAGCAGTGCCAGCAAGCTTTTGACAAACTGAAGCAGGCCTTGCTGAACGCTCCTGTTTTGGCTTATGCTGATTTCTCCCAGCCTTTCAGGTTGTACACGGACGCAAGCTTTGAGGGCTTGGGAGCAGTGCTGGCTCAGGTTCAAGATGGGAAGGAGAGAGTCATTGCATATGCGAGCAGAAGCCTTCATCCCACAGAACGCAATGACCAGAACTATAGCTCGTTCAAGCTAGAGCTGCTGGCATTAAAGTGGGCAGTAACGGAAAAATTTAAGGACTACTTGTATGGCTCTGAATTTACCATCTTCACAGATAACAATCCACTTGTGCACCTGGAGACGGCCCGGTTGGGAGCTGCGGAACAACGCTGGGTGGCTCAGCTTGCAAATTTCAGGTACACTATTAAATATCGTCCTGGTGTACAAAATAAAAATGCTGATGCACTTTCCAGGCTCCCAGAACAGAAGTCAGATTCCTCAGCATGGGTGGTGCGAGCAGATGCAGATGAGTCATGGCAGGAGCGACAGGCCAAGGACAAAGATCTGTCACAGCTCCATGAACTGAAGAAACAGAGACTCTGCAGACCTGAGGTGTGTGAGGATTCCTCTCTGTATCAGAAAGGACTGATAAAGGAATGGGACAAGATCTTTCTAAAAGAAGGTGTCCTGGGGAGAGAGTGGAAGGAGCCAGGTTCAGGACTCACCATCTTCCAAGTACTCGTCCCCAAAAAGGAGACGAGGGATGTATGGAGGACTTATCATGAAGAAATGGGCCACCCGAGCAGTGAAAGGACCTACATGGCCATCCGACAACGCTGTTACTGGCCAGGGATGTTACGGGATATCGGGATCTGGACAGATTCCTGTACCCAGTGTGTCATTAATAAAGCTGGACCATCTGGGAGGGCGCCACTCCACCCTATCTGCACATCATACCCATTTGAGGTCGTCGGTGTGGATTACCTCTCCCTGCGAACCTGACACATGCAGACTGTGTCAGTAAAAGGAAAAATGCACCACCTGTTCTTCTTTGTTGTAAAGAAGAAGTATTATGTAAAAGACTTTGTTGCTGTCACCAGCTGAACTACTGATGAAGCGGAAACTGAGAACCACCTTACCAAACCATCTGAGCGGCACATCAAAGAAAAATAATACTGCAAGGATTGAACATAAACTATGACAGCAGAAGAGGAGGCAGAAATCATTCTACGACAGGACAACAAAACATCTTCCTCCCTTGACAACCAACAACACTGTCAGAATTGAAGATGCTGATGGATGGAGTACCAGAGCAACTGTTCTGCAAGAAGTCACTCCATGATCATATACTGTGAAAACAAATGATGGACAAATCCTCAGACGCAGTCTGTTGAAAACACCTTAAGAGAGTGTTGGTGAGTTCAGTGTCACCTGTAATGAACCTCAGGTGATTCCTACACCTGTGATGAACAATGACACTCCAACTCCTGAGTTGAGAAGATCCTCAAGAGAAATAAGAAAACCTGACAGACTGAACTTGTGAGAAAAAATGTAGATGACATACATGGTAATATGTTGAACAAATGTATGTTTGTTTATGTTGAGGTTGGTTAGTTTTTTTGCAAAAGTAATGATCACTGTTGTGATGTTTTGATAATTTCTAGTACTACATTTTGCCTCTGAAAAAGGGGGATGTTGTGATATTATGCAACAACGTCTGTTGACCACTAGGTGGCTCTACCGGTTGGTATTAAAGTGGTTGCATAGAAGAAGAAAGTGGCATGGTGGATGTAGCACAAGGTGGCTAATAAAGGAAGTGACTGGAAGCTGTCTCTTCATCATTTTGGAAACACGAACATTACACAATGCTTAAAGAAAAGGCTTGACAGCCTTAATAAACAAACAAAGAAGGTCCTTTCTTTTCAGAAATAAAATAATACATATGGCCTTCAAGCATTGAGAACATATGTCTAACATCAATTAACAAAAACTCATTTCAGTTGACTAAGAACAGAAGTTATTTTAATGAAAATTTTAATGATACATTTATGATATCCAATATGTTTTTTTACTGCTGGAAGTGCTCCCAGCAGAACTTTTTGAAGCCACACTCACGCCAGTAGACCCAACAGTTCCTCCCTCCTCCTCTGGATGCAGTGGCGCCTCCAGAAATTTTTCATGGGGGTGGCCGGTGGGGGCCACTTTAAATCTTGGGGTAGCACACACAAAAAAAGGAGCTATATTTTTAAAATTCATTCTCCTAAACGTAGAAAAACAGCCGTTAGAAAACCAACAGAAAGTTAAATGATATATTTGGATTTATTGTGTTTCTATTTCATGCTTAGGTGTGTCTGCTTGGGCTGTTCGGCTCTTGACTGGGAGAAATATAAAATTAACACAAAGTCAAATCAGTTGTTCTGAAACGATAACAATATTAATAATAATAATACACTGACCAAAAATATAAACGCAACACTTTTGTTATTGCTCCCATTTTTTATGGTATGAACTCAAAGATGTGAAACATTTTCCACATACACAAAATAACCAGTTCTCTGAAATATTGTTCACAAATCTGTCTAAATCTGTGATAGTGAGCACTTCTCCTTTGCCAAGACAATCCATCCCACCTCACAGGTGTGCCATATCAAGATGCTGATTAGACAGCATGATTATTGCACAGGTGTGCCGTAGACTGGCCACAAGAAATATATTTGACATATATGTCACAGTGTAGACTTCCACTAAAATGCAGTGGACAGAAGCCTGGGAGAAGCTGAATCAATCAATCTGTGCATTTGCTCAACCTGCTCAAGAGAGGGGGGGCTTACAGTTTGGGAGCTGATAATGCAATGCATCAGGAAGAAGTCCCTCAAGTAATAAAGGGGGAAAAACCATCATGGCTGGAAGATATTTTCAAAGGATGGACATGAAAAGACCAAATATAATTACATAAGACAAAACATGCTGGAAATTGGAAAAATTGTTCTTCTTTCTAGAAAAGTGGGAAAATTGCAGAGAGTTGAGGATTTCTTCAAGCTGTCAAACTTCAACATAGTTGTTGAGATGGTGAAGAAAGTGTCAGGCTTCAACAAAGACACTAATACATACAAAACTCTGTCTCTGGCTCTCAAGCTTACGATGGGATATTTATGCACTGAAAAAAAAAGATCCGTTGGATTAACATAAAAAATATCATGGACATTGGTTATGGTCATGTTATGCCAACATGAAGTTTGCACATACAAAAATCATTTTCTGTCGTAATGAATACTTCTTTTTTTTACTACACCTAAGAATTCTATGTGAACAAACAAGATTTTATTATGCAATTGACCATATTTTTTTAAACATTTAACAATCAATAAAATGTTTTGTTAACACTATAATTTGGTTTGCAAATAACAAAATATGTCATTTAAGTTTATAAATATTTTGAAATTGAAATTGAATTGAAATTACAGATTTTAAAGTAGATCATATAGCAAACGCATATTTCTTATTTAAATATTTTCTTGTCGAACTTCATGCATTAATGACCATACAATAAATATATGACACTGAAGAAAAATGTAAGGTTTAACTTTTTTAGTATTTAAACTTGACAAGATGTTAACCGTGATGCCAAAAGTACAAGTAAAAAAGAGGGGCTGAGGATGGTAATCTAGATTTGGGTGGTTTATAAAACCAAACAGCAAGGAAACTGCCACTCTAAATACAACACTTTGTAAGTCAACAACCACAGCCTGCCCTTCAATGTTGTACTTATTTAAACTTAGAAAATGGTGCAAAACGATGCAAAAGTACAACTCAAATAGAAGAGGTGCTTGCTTAAAAAAAAACAAACCAGAACACAACAGAGCAAAAGCAAGCAGCTGAATTCCACTCTTAGAAAAATAAAATAATTTAAGGTAAGAGTTTTACTCAAAGAGTCGGATCTTAAAGGCCTGAACCCTTTTGGACACAACTTTGCCCTCCAACTCCATTATAATTTTTTGAATACCCTCAAAGGTGTATTTGAGGTGAGGAGGTTAATCATGGTTTAGGTTGTAAATAAGGTCAAAGAGAGTGGCAACTGCCACTCCAACACTAGGTAGGTCAACCACCACAGCCTGGCCTTCGAGTACCACAAGAATGTCCTCTTTCTCACCACTGCAACCTTCAGTTAGTAGGAAAATTCCCACCGTGGTGTCCTAGATTACCTCCTGGATCACTGCGTGGTCGTCATTCGAAGAAACACAGAAAAAATGTTCAACAGAGATTTATAGATGCAAAATGTGATTGATGTAGCCACGAGGGAGCTGAAGCCAGGGCCTCATTGTACCAGTCCCAAGCCTGGATAAATACAGAGAGTTGTGTCAGGAAGGGCATCAAACGTAAAATCTTTGCCAAACCAAGTTTGTAAATCAGACCTATGATATTTATACCAAATTGATCAAGGCCTGGTTTGTGATGTGGACATGTCCCCAAAACATCGTTTCCCCACTTCAGGAGGAAGCCAGGTCTCTACATTCCATCATTTTATCACTTTTTTTATCATGGTGTGTGTATGCGTGTGTTGGGGGGGGGGTTGTTAGCACTGTTTGTCTTGTCATCTTGTTTTTAAATTTTATTGTATTTTATGAACACCACTTTGAGTGACATGTGTTGTTATAAAAGTGCTATATAAATAAAGTTGATTTGATTTGATTTGTTCAGGAGACCATGTGGAAAGGTAGCAAGGCTAGAATCTTAGGAGTAGGGTTCAAGTTGTTCTATCATGATGAAGATGGGGAGGGAAATGGAGGTTTCTTGTTTTCTTAAAGGAGGAGTTTGTTAGGAATGTTTCAGAGGTGAAAAGAGTGTCAGATGAGTGGAAGGATGGAAATGAAAGGTGTGATGTTAATGTTGTTAGTGGATTTGCTCCACAGGTAGGATGTGAGATGGAGGAGAAACTCTGGTTGGACCTTGATGAAGTGATGATGAGCATCCCTAGAAGTGAGAGAGCAGTCATTGGTGCAGATTTCAATGGACATGATGGTGTGGGAAACCGAGATGATGAGGAGGTAATGGGCAGGTTTGGTATCCAGGAGAGAAGAACAGATGGTGGTTGAGTACGCTCTTTGAGAGGAGGCAGAAACATAGGGTGACCTATAGGAGTGGAGGTAAAAGCACAAGTACCAACTGTGCAGGTTTTCCCACTTCACTTAAAAAGATGAGAGGCCTGTAATTTCAAGAGAAAGGGTTAGATGGAGGAAGCTGATTGGCTTGACACCTGAAAGGGTAGCAGAAAGATTTCACTGCCCCCTAAAAATACTTTTAGATTTTAATAGCGCCCTTCAAAACTCATGTGCATAACATGCTTCACAACACTTTAGAAGTATAAGTGAAAATAGCATAAGAATAAAGAAGAAAAAAATTGTCAGGATTCCCCTTGGCCCTAAGCACCACTAGAGAGGAAATAGAATAGTCAGGGGTTTCACAACAATTAAAAAAAACCTGAAAAGAAATAGAAAATTAATTACACCAGAACCTTGTCCAAAAATTTCATTAAATAACTGCTACAGATGTAAACTCCTGTATGGAAGCTACCACCAAAAGATTTTAGCCTGATCACTACAAAGAAGCATTGACTGTATATCTCATTTACAACAAGGGCATGGATGATGTTGACAGATCATGTTTATTTATTTTGAAGAGCTCTACAAAAGCATTGGTAACCGTGCTTTAATGATTACATTCATGATATTTTTTGGTCATTTTTTTTGTTTTACGGTGGGTTTCACCATCTACAGCAGGAATTGCCTTTGAATAACAGCCACTTTCATTCATACTTCCATCTCTCTGTGACCCAGTTTGATGACTTGCTGTCCAGCATTAGTCTAAGGAAACTCCATGTTTTGAACCGCGCTTCATCTTCTGCATTAGTGTTAGTAGCAAATACCGATACACCCAAAGCGCCCTCTGGTGGTTGTTAGAGAAAACAGACCACTATATAGCAACTGATCATAAGGAATATACGTTTAAGTCTTTTTATAAAAAAAAAAAAAACCTAAAAGCCTGACTGCAAGTCCCCTAACCAAACCATGCAACAAGAAAAAAAAAAGCTATTTATACACTCTGTTCTTAACCCTTGTGCTATCCTAAGCACTTTAATGTTGGGAGCTGGGTCATCTAGACCCACTAGACAGTGCGCTGAACATTTTTTTTTCCAATGATTTGTGATCTTCACTGGTGTCCATGGATTACATGAAATCTTTCCACCTTTATCCACCTTTGTCATGGTAGGGAGAACACGTCAATGTAAGGGTGGGGTCATCTAAGATAGCACAAGAGTTAATGATACATTTGTTGAACTTACCTCATATTCCCTGAACAGGTGTGCGGGGTCCTCCTGGAGGTATATGCACAGTCCTTTTAAGACTATTTTTCTTAGAACCTCGGTGTCCTCGGTCTGTAAAGAGACGGTTACTTTGTAAATTGATTTTAGACTTCTGGAAACTGTCCAAATTACTTGAAAGCTAAAGCTTTATGGGATTTTGTCTATGTCATTTAAAAATACAAATATTGCTAAATTATTACTTAAAAATTGAATATATTTTTAGGGCTGTTAGTTGACATCATGGCTTAGTGAAATCCTCGCTGTGATGGGTTACAGGATTGAAATTTGGATGATTCTTTTCTTTGGTTCAAGCTTTTTATGGCTCATTTTATCTTTGTTATTCCTGCATTTAAACATTTAAAGTAAAATACCATCTGAGACACAAATGAAAAAATAATTAGGCATTATTTATATTTAGTGGCTCACCTGTCTAAATAGTTGTAAGGACGATTAATTTTTTTGCATTATTTTTTGTAAGTGTGAGATTGGAAAAAAGTAGTTACACTGGGTCCCTTAACTTACTCGAAGACTTATTACTTTTTCTGGAATATTTTTAATGTTCTTTTTGAAGGTGTTTCTATTGAACTGATATAAAGACATAATAAATGCACCTCAAAACAGACAAATGTCCCTAGAGCATAATAATGATAACCAATTAATTAACTCTTCCGTTCTCAATCTTTTCCAGGATGTGCTTCAGATTGGCTCCAATCACTCCTCCTCATGTCTTGAATAAATTCATCACTTTGTCTGAGTAAATGTCCAGCTGGGAGAGAAATCTGGAATGAAGCAGCATGGTAGTTATCCTCCTAAATTCACCTTTGCTCCCAACCCGAGACTCACACCTTTGAGGATCTGGTTTCCGCAGCCCTCCACTCTGATATCCGTCTCAAAGAACGACATGCTGAAAGGGAGCACCTATCACATAAGCAAGCATCCAAGGTCAAACATCTTGCTCCGTCATTATATCTCCTTCCTTCTTTATCAGGACAGGACTCTTCACGTAGGACCATGAAAGACCTTATGCAGATTGGTCCCTCTAGTTTGACACGTGAAGAACGTCAATAAAGGAAGGAAGAGTAGTCCTGTTTCCATTGCGGTGAGCCAGATCATTATGTCTCTCAATGCCGACTATGTTTAAAAGGCAGAACCCCCCCACTAGGAGGCAGGCCGCGGGCGGGTGACGCTGTAGCTTCATCAGGTAGAAACTTTCTGTTTTTACTTGTCAAAATTTGCTTACAGTCTCAGGTTTTTTAATTTTAAGCCCTGGTTGATTCTTCAGAGCTTCATTGACAATCATCTTGCCACTGAACTTGCTCTACTCACGGGACCCCTCGACCCTCCTGTTGAGGCTGCTTGACTTGGAGGTCAACATCCCTCCTGCATCACGCATTGCACCAGGCCTATTCACCTCATAACGTCTGGTAACCACAGAGAGCACATACAGTTTTTTTTATTACAGAATCGTCGCAGACTCCCAGACTTTTGGGTTTTTTCCTGGCTCAGATTGCATAGTCCCCAATTAGATTGAAGTCAACTACGGATTGCTAATTGGAGTTGTTTTTGAATGGCTAATTGTCTTGAGTCTGCTGTTCCATCCATCGCAGCTCCAGCTTCCAACTGTTCGGAGGATGTAGATCTAACCAAAGTTCCCTCCTGCTACCATGATCTAAAAACCGTTTTCAGCTAAATTAAAGCTTGTTCTTTACCTTCGCATAGGCCCTACAACTGCTCCATTCAACTGCTCGCTGGTGCTAAGGTAGATTATTCAATTTGTCTGGTCCAGAAAAAGCTGCTATGGAGAAATATGTCCAAGAGGCACTTTCTTTTGGTCACATCCGTCCATTCTCTTCTCCAGTGGGTGCTGGGACAAGTTTATATGACCGTGCATCGATTTCAGAGAACTTAACCAAATTACCATCAAAGACATGTATTCACAACCTCTCCTAAGTTCTGTTATTGACTCGGTACAAGAAGCCCGTATCTTTTCTAAGTTATATCTCCGCAACGCTTATCACCTCATACGCATGAAAGAAGGTGATGAGTGGAAAACCGCATTTAATACCCCTCTTGGACACTTCAGATATTTAGTCATGCCATTCGGGCTCACTAATGCTCCGGCCGTTTTTCAAAGACTGGTTAATGATGTCCTCAGAGACTTTCTCAATCGTTTTGTTTTTGTATACCTCGATGATATCCTGGTTTACTCCCAAGATCCTGCCCAGAATTAAACCCATATTCGTCGTGTGCTGGAAAGACTCATGGAAAATCAACTCTATGTAAAAGTTGAAAAATGTGAGTTCCACCTCCCCACTATCACTTTCCTGTTACACATTTTGGAAGCCGCTTGCTTCCAATTCGACCTGACCCTGCCAAAATTGAAGCAGTTACCAAATGGGAACAGGCTAATAACAGGAAAAGATTACAAAAGTTTCTGGGATTTGCTAACTTCTACCGTCATTTCATAAGGAATTTCTACCAAATAGCAACCAAACTCACTTCCACTCTGAAACCCCATAGTTGGAGTCCTGAGGCCCAAACTCCCTTTGACTCCCTTAAGAAGCTATTTGTCACTGCACCCATAGTCATCCAACCTGACACCTCATGTCAATTCAGGCAAACTTAAACTTTGTGCCTTTTTCTCCAGGAAACCCCCTCCTGCTGAACAGAACTATGACATCAGGATAAGAGAACTTCTGGCTATAAAACCCGCCTTGGAGAAGTGACATCATTGGCTGGAGGGGGCGGCTGAGCCTTTCATCATCTGGACAGATCATAAGAACCTGGCATACCTACACTCCGCTAAAAGGCTCAACTCATGCCAAGCCCGTTGGTGTCTATTCTTCGACCATTTTGACTTTACTATCACTTATGGACCTGGCAGTCATAATGTCAAACCAGATGCCATCTCTCCCACCAATTCAACACATCGGAAGATGCCACAGATTCCACCATTCTACCCACCACTTGCATCATGGGCAACCTCACCTGGGAGATTGAGACCAGGGTCCTTCAAGCTCAAGGTAAGGAACCCCTTGTCCTGATGGCACATTGTTTGTACCATCTTCCCTAAGGTCCGATGTCCTCACCTGGGGGCATACATCCTGTGTTTCCTGCCATGCCGGCATCCACAAGACCCTTAGCCTTTTCCGCAGGCGCTTCTTCTGGCCTTCCATGGAGAAAGGTGTCCGGGAATACATCGCTGCCTGCACTACCTGTGCATGGTCTAAGTCCTCCAACTCTCCTCCCTCTGTTTTTCTCCATCCATTACCCACGCCTAGTCAACCCTGGTCTCACATCGCCTTGGATTTCATTAATGGACTCCCTCCTTCTCATGGCAACACGGTGATACTTACAGTCATTGATCGTTCCTCCAAGTCAGCTCACTTTATTCCTCTGCCACAGCTGCCCACAGCCATGGAAACTGCCAATGTCCTGGTGCATCACGTTTTCCGTCATCATGGTATACCTGCGAATATTGTGTCTGACCGTGGTCCACAATTTATATCCCAGGTATGGAAAGCATTTGCTCGGCCTTAGAAGCCACTGTCAGCCTCACGTCAGGTTACTATCCCCAGTCCAACGGTCAAACAGAAAGGGCCAATCAAGAGTTTGAGGTGGCCCTCCGTTTCCTGGCAGCCCAAAATGCCACAGACTGGTCCAATTTTCTTGTGTGGATTGAGTATGCCCATAATATTCACCCTTCATCTGGCACCGGGGTGTCTCAGTTGGAGGCCTCCCTTGGGTACTCAGCACCTCTGTTTCGGTCGCAGTAAGTCGATTTGGCGGTGCCCTGGGTCCAGCATCATCTCAGTCGGTGTCGACGCATTTGGCGTCAGACCAGGGCCGCCCTACGCACCAAGGAGAGCAACTGCCGGATCACTAATCGACACAGGGTGGTGGGGCCCACTTACCAACCGGGTCAAAGGGTTTGGCTCTCGTCCCGGAACATCCCCCTCCAGTCCACCTCTCAAAAACGTACTCCCTGTTTTATCAGACCCTATTTTATCGACCACATCATCAACCCCTCCTGTGTCCGTCTCCCTTTGCCAGCTGCCCTCAAGATCCATCCGTCTTTCCACATCTCCCAAATCAAACCTGTCCAGAAAAGCCCTCTTTGCCCGCCATCTGCAACACCGCCTCCAGCCTGTATCATAGACGGCGCTGAGGTCAGGGTCTGCAGTTTTTTGTGGACTGGGAGGGTTACAGCCCTGAGGAGCGGTCATGGATCTCCTGCTCCCTTATTCTGGACCCGTCCATGATCGAGGGCTTCTACCGTGCTCACCCGGAGAGACATCCTGGACTGCCTAGCGGCGGTCGTTGGGGGGGTGGATACTCTCATGGTCCCTCTGGCAGTCTCTCCTCCCCTCTCTGCTCTGCCGTCCAGATTGGACCAAGCTGTCAGCACTCATCTCATTAGCCTGCCTGCCTACTTAAGAGGTTTCTTCACCAGCATTCATCGCCAGTTCGTTGCCCATTTATGGTTCATTTCCTGGTCTCTAGCAAAGTTATCATGTTTATTCACTCCATGCTTATGCTCCAAACTAAGTTCTTTACCTCGTCTTCAGGACAGTATCCATGAGTGCCGACCTGGGTACTATCTCCACAAGAGCTGACCGAAAACCACCAGAGATCTAAAGCCTCCAATCATGCCACGACTCCAAGCCATGACTCCAAGCCATGTCTCCAAGCAAAGCCAAGCTACACCACGACTCTAAGCCACGCTACGACTCCATTCCGCTTCGCCAGAATCATCACGCCATTGGACTTTCATCAACCATACTCATCCACTGGTTTCACGTCCGGAATAATATATCCATCAATTCTCCATCTCATTCTTTTGTGGTCCTTCTGGGTTCCAGCATCTGGGTCTGCTTAGCCTATCCAATCATGACAGGTACTACAGCTTCTTAGAGGCTGACAGGCAGAGACGGCAGAAGGTGACCAAAACCACACCAAAAAAATCATTGGCAGCCCTATGCTAACAATAACCTCTAACTACAGCTCTTTCTACCTCAACAAATCCAGAAATCTGAAGCACAATACTCACATTGGTTTTAACCTCTTCAACCTGAAGCTGGAAGGTAATAGAGGTCCATACTGGCCAGAAAAATAGACTCAGAAACAGTTGTTTTTCAAAAAGCAGTCACTGTATTGAACTCCAATTTGGCACAACGCTGATTCTTTCACATTGTTATCTACTTTGTATTCTGCTTATTTTTCTATATCTTCCGCCCACTTTAAAGAAAACTGTTCTAAATTTCATTAAATCATGTAGGATGACAAAAAAACCTGTTTTGTACTTGTCATGTTTGAATGCCACATACCTGGCTCTTATTCACTTAATCCATCACAGTCTAATTAAGCACTGCACTGGGCAAAACTCAGTGCAAAGTATTGTTTGTGCCACTCTGCCTTCCATACCAAGTAATGTATTTAGACTTGATCTGCTTTCTTGACCCTGCTTCTGATTCTGTTTACCTGCCGCAACTTTTGCCTGGACTTTGACTACCCCGGATCTCCTCAGAGGCTTTCATGCCTGGTATTGACTCCTGTCTGCCTGACCCTGATTTAGCTTTGTGAACGTTCAGCTGAGCAACTAAACCTGCTGCATTTCCATCCAGGCGACTGCTTATTCCTGTGACTATTCTATTTTGTTTTACTCTATTCTTCCCTTTATTACTTATGTTTATGATATAACCTCATAGTTTTATGTTTATCTGCTGTTTTATGATCTGACAGTAAAAAATTCAAGAAGCTCTCAGCTGAACATGAAGGAGTCAAATGGTTGTGGTCTGCTGGTGTTTTCCTGCTTCTCTCTGTTGTTGCTGTGAGAGGAGCTGATCTTCCTCCTGGTTCCAAACATTTGACTCACAACTCATGTCACCATCAAGCAGGTCACCTTCACTGCTTCAACACCAATTGTTGACACATTGTTGTTCATTTCAGATGGAAACAGCAGTGAAATCAATTAGTCTGTAAATCAAAGGTTGAAGTGATGAAAAGGGGGCAGTGTTCTTTGTTGGGAGAAGTTCAGGGTTTATTCACACAAAAAGTGACTTTCAGAGCAGCTTCAAAGTGTTACTGAAACACAAAGAAACTGCAACAAATGACTAAATCATTTCAGGGAGAAAATTCTTTAGAACATGAGTGACTGAAAGATGAAAATAGACAAAGTTCATCTTCTCATGACTTCATGCTGCAGCAGTTTTTTATATTTTCTTCTTAGTCTGGTGTGAATGATGTGATGTTAACACTTCAACCAGGAAGTGACCATACAATGCAGAAATAGAAACTGTTTCTGCACTGAGACCATGTGACTCTTCACATCCCAGAAGCTGATCTTAGTGGTTTAGAAGAATGAAGACATTTGCTGTTAGAAGAGAGGACACGGATGAACAAAGAGCAGAACTACTATCAGTCAGTCCACACTGTGAGTATTCTAGACTTACCAGAATGAGAACATTTTCATTTCTTGGTGACTGAAAGAAGTTCACTGCTTTGTGGACAATCTTGACTTGAAGATTTCTCTGCAGCACATTTGAAAAAGACATGAAATTGTCTGATAGTTGCAGCTGCATTTGAGATCATCTGCAGAGGTTTGATTGTTCAGGCTGGTGTTCCTGTTCCAATAATCAATCCCAGTACATGACAAGTGTCTGCAAAGGATTCAGGTTTGGTTTCAGAAAAGTACTTTGATTGTTTTAGAAGCAAATCTTTACTTTGCTTTTTCTAAAATTGCATATTTTGGGCTGGTAATGATGTTTAAATGTCATTCAATAATAATGAAAAATCATTAAATGTATGAAATGTAGTAAATCAGCTTTTTCCTTCTCAATCAAGGATGTTGTGACAGTTGGGTTATTGTTGTCTTAAAGAAGGAAACTAGAAGTTAGTGAGTCTTTTCCATTCAATATTTACAGAAAACATCATGTTTTTTTTTAGTTTCTCACAGTTCTTTGCTTTTCCTGAAACCCACTTTCATTTTTCTCTTTTTCATCAGGATTTTCTCATCAGTGTGATTTGATTGTGAGGATGGAACACACTCTGCTCTGGAAACTGGAGTTCATCTGTGAGTTTTTCACAAGAATTTTTGCTGTTTACATCACATTTTGTCACAAGAAAAGGCAAATGGCTGGATTCAAATGCAGCAGGTTTATTAGCTCAGGTAAAAGTCCACAAAGCTAAATCAGGGTCAGGCAGGCAAGGGTTAAAAACAAGCATGAGATCATCAGAGGAGTCAAAATCCAGGAGAGAGATGGCTAGAACTCTGTAGATGGTTCCCGCTTGTGACCAGAGGGGGAGACTGAGTTCTGACTTTTAACAGAGCCCCCCTCCTGCAAGCGGCTCTGGAAGTGAAGGCCCCTCTAATGCCGAGGTCGACCACAAGGTGGGGAGGTCGGGATGCTGGCCAGTCTAGGTAGCATTGGTGGAAGTCGTTGATCAGGGATGGGTCAAGGGTGTCATCAGCGCTGTTCCAGCAGCGCTTCTCTGGGCTATACCCCTCCCAATCCTCCAGATATTGAAACTGACCCCCCCGGCGCCGGGAATGTAGGATCTTCCTCGCCTTCCATCATCAAGGGGGGCCTGCTGACGTCAGAGGAATCAGACCACGACACCCCATCCGGAGGTCCACCGGCGGGCTTCAACAGAGAGACATGGAAGGTGGGCAAGATGCGGTATTCAGGAGCCAACTGGACATGGTAGGACACGATAGGACAGAGGGGTGATTCGTTTGATTATTTGGAACAAACCCACTTACCCAGGACTGAGCTTTTAGCAAGGACGGTCGGCCTGCACTTGGATTCTGCGAATGGCTTGCCATAGCTGAACATGAGCCGCCTCCCACGTCTCCTCACAGCCGCGGAACCACTCGTCCATTGCTGGCAGCTCTGTAAGTTCTCCGGACAGGGAAATAACTGGTCTTTTTGAGGGAGTTCTGGGCGTACTCAGCCCAAACTAGAAACCAACTCCAGTCCTCTTGCTGTCGGCTACAGTATGTGCGGAGCAACCTTGTGATTTCCTGGTTTAGGCGCTCCACTTTGCTGTTGGACTAAGGATGGTAGCAGGAGGTAAGACTCGCATTAATGCCCAAACCCTTGTACATCTCACGCCACACCCATGAGGTGAACCCAGGGCCAAGGTCAGACACGATGCACTCCGGGAGACCATAGTGCCGGAACATGTGGTCAATGAGTCGATCTGCCATTTCCAGTGCTGTGGACCAGCTTATGCAAAGGGATCAACCGGCAAGATTTAAAAAACGATAAATTACAGATAGGATGGTGGTGTTACCTCTCGACCAGGATAGATCTGTAATGAAGTCCACTGAGTTGTGCGACCATGGACGCCATGGCATGGGCAGTGGATGCAGGAGGCCAGTCAGAAGCTGTTGAGATGACTTAACTATTTGATAGGATGCCCATCGAGTTACGTAATGGGCCATGACTGCCTGCAGCGTAGGCCACTAGAAAGAGTTTCTGGTTGTGGTTAATGCTTGAGTGTTGGCCATACATGGGTGTCCAGCTGCAGGCAAGTCGCGCACAAGGTGGAGAACCCGTTGTTGATGGGATGGAGGGACGTACACCCTGTCAGCTGAATAGGATGCGTTGGAGCCTCAGTGGCATTGGTTTCCTCCAACTCGGTCATTATGTCTCACTGTGGAGGTGCTAGGAATAGCGATGAAGACAGCTTGGTGCAACTGGTTCCTCCACAGAGGTGTTGTGTGGACAAGACAGCATATCTGCCTTTCCATTCTTGATGCCTGGGTGATACGCAATCTGGAACTGAAAGCGTTAGAAGAATATGAATCAACGTTCCTGCCGTGGGTTCAACCGTTGGCAGACTTAATGTACTCCAAGTTCTTGTGGTCAGTTAGAACCAGGAAGGGGTGAACTGATACTTCGAACCAGTGCCTCCACTCAGAGAACGCCTCCTTCATGGCCAGCAGTTCCCTGTTGTCTACGTCATAATTTCGTTCTGCGTTATTACGTTTCCTGGGAAAGTAGGCACACAGGAACATCTTGACTGGCGGACCATTGCACTGTGAAAGCACGGCTCCGACCCCTGTGTTAGAAGTGTCCACTTCCACGATAAATTTCATGGGCGGGTCTGGGTGAAGCAAGATGGGCGCCTGGATAAAGCGTTGTTTCAGCATCTGGAATGCCTCTGTGGTTGTGGGGGTCAAGAGCAGACGTTTGGGAGCACCTTTCAGTAAAGAAGTGAGATAGGCCGCCACGTCTAGGGTGGTGACAGCCACTTGGGCGTTGCGGGTGAGCAAAGGGACATCATGAGAGTGAGCAAAAGCCAGGTCAATTAAATTTCCCACCACCCCAGATTCAATCACAGCTTGAGTTTCCTCCATGCTGTATTTAAAGCGTAGGGTAACCGGCAGAGTAAAGGGGAGCTTTGGTTCACTTACTGGGTCTGCCGTCATGGGTGGTGATTGGGACAGATGTTGCGAATGTGGCCAGGTTGGCTGCAGTAGAGATAGAAGTTCTTCCGGAAACGCCTCACTCTCTCCCCTGGAGAGAGCTGGGTGGAGCCGAGTTGCATGGGCTCGTGTTCGGAGCCAGTGGCACCTGGGAGAAATGATGAAGCGGTGACCGCCAGGCTGTCAGCGGGTCATCCAGTTTGATGTGGCTATGAATTGATCCAAGGATAATCCCTCATCACAGCACGCCAGTTTCTGCTGCGGTGAGTCCCCTTATGAAAAGCCGTCACCAGCAAGCTGCTTGTCCAATCTGTGTGCGCCGCCAGAGTTCAGAATCGCAGCAAGTAGGTGGCTGCGGTCTGTCGCCCCTGCTTGATACTGTATAGCTACTCCCCAGGGGCTGTGCGATCTGTAGCATGGTTAAACATATCCCAAAGCTGCTATGTGAGTGCAGCTTATGAGTGGAAGGGTAACAAATCTCCAGTCCAGAGCGCAGCTATCCACTCTTGCACTTTGACATCTTCTGTGAGATAGAGGCTAGATTATTTGCGCACACTGCATAGGGAATCCCACACATTGCTCGCGCCATTTAGGGCGGCTGCTGATGACTGAGTGACTGAGGGAGTCGTGGCAGATGTTTCGCTGACAGGCGGGTTGATTTGTAGCCATGACATGATGGCTTCAGGCACGGAGTATAGAAGAAGAAGCTGCTGACTGTGCTCCAGCAACAATGTAGCAAACCCCGCAGGGTTTGTCGGGCTAGAAACTCCTGCTGCTGGATCCATATTTGGTGAAGTATTAAGTCACGGGCAGATGGCTGGGTCCAAATGCACCAGGTTTATTAGCTCAGCCAAAGCTGAATCAGAGTCAGGCGTGTAGGGATCAATAACAGGCATGAGATCATCAGAGGAGAAACAAGGTAGTCAAGACCCAAGCAAGAGTCAGGGCAGACAGAGTCAGATACAGGGTCAGGAAACAGAAGATCGGGTCCAAATATAAAGTTTGGTAATCAAGGCAGAGTGGCATAAATAATACTTCACACTGAGCTTCACTCAGTAAGTAGACTGTAAGTAGACTGAGACCTGAATAGATTGTGGTTGATTGTTTTCTCCACAGAATCCAGCTGAACTCTATCAGGGATCATGATGAACAGTTTTATTTAGAAAGAAATCATTTTTCTTTGTTTATTTACTAAAACTTTGACATTATTGTTAGAAAAACCATTGACTTAATGTCACATTCATTGACAGTTTTAGTTTCATTTCTTTCTATTGTTGACATATTGTATCAGTTTCTGAATCTCTGATGTTTCCATCTTTCATGTACAGTAGTGCTGTATTCACTCCTCCACAGTGGACACACTGAAGGTGACACTTTTGGACTTTTTGTTGTTTCTTTTCATATTTTTTACATTCATGTCAGATTTATGCATCATTTTTAGACAAAACACCTGGTAAAGTTTAAAATGTTCATGTTTGTTTTTGTTGGTGTTTATTTTCATTAAAAAATATTTTGTAAATTGTGTGTTTGTGTTTGTTCTAGATGCTGTGTTGACCTTTGAACCCAAATGGTCAACTTTTTTTACTGGAGAATCTTTAACCTTCAAATGTGACATGAAGGAAGGAAGAACAGATGACTGGAAATACACATTAATCAAGTCTGGTTTAATAATTGATATCAATGACTCAGACCCCATCTACATGTTTACTCTTTTGCAAACATTTTACAGTGGTGATTTTCAGTGCTGTGGTCTCAGGAAGGGTTCAGATTATACAAAGTGCAGCAACAGAGTCTCTATACGTGTATCAGGTAATTTCTTTGTCTCATTATAGGAGAGAATGTATATTTAGAAATATGTTCATGTTGAACAGACTGAAGTAAAATATATGTTTTCATGTGATCATGCCCAAATGTATAAACACTACTTATGGATATTACTGATCGAAATTTTTTATAATTAATATATTAGTGTCAAACATTGCAGACAGAGCCAGAGCCACACTGACAGCAGCAACAACAACTGTGTCAGTAGGAGACAGAGTGACACTGATCTGCTCTGTGGACAAATCTGCTGGTTGGAAATATGAGTGGTTCAGAAGAACCTCACACACCTCTGAAGACACAATCAATGATGGACTAAATGGAAACATCAGAGTCTCACAAGGAGGAATCTACAGATGCAGAGGATTTAGAGGAGAACCAGCCGTCTACTCTGATCCAAGTGATGAAGTCACCATTCAAATAACCTGTGAGGGATTCACTTTATTGAAAGCTTTTCACAATCATTGATTTGAACATTAAACATGTGTTTTATTGTTTTTAAATCTGATGGAAACAGTTTCCAACAAAGTCAGTGTAACCCAAAAACCCAGCTGGTCTGAGATCTTCAGAGGAGAGACGATCACTCTGACATGTGAGGTTCAGGGAGGTGAAGGAGTTCAGTGGGAGTATGAATGGAGAACACCTCAGTCACAGACATTCAGGACAAACCAGAAAGACTGGACTATCACAGCTTCCATCAGTGGAGACTACAGCTGTAAGAGCAGACCCACAGAGGATTCAGATTCTGCAACAAACTGGAGTAAAGCTTTCAGAATATCTGTTTCAGGTATTTTTTTTTTTGTAGACTTGTCCAAGAAGAGGAAAAAATATCAAAATATCTGTGTCTATAAGAATCAATGTAAGAAATACATGATTGTCATTTATATATGTTTTTATTTTAGATGTTGACCTCTACGGAATCTTTAAAAGTCAATTTAGGAAAAAAAAAGTATTGGGTGCGCACCCGATACTTTTTTTTTTTTAACTTCAATTTATTTTTGCTTCAGTGGCCCTTTAGGGGCTCCGTAGTACGCTCTGTTTAGACAGATAAATACATCTATTCTTGAACTCCACAGCACACAAACCAAAGGCTGAAGTGAAGATCACAAAGTCTCCAGTAGGGGGCAGAGTGACCCTGAGCTGTTCAGTGAAGCCTTCATCATCTGGTTGGAGTTTCTTCTGGTTCAGAGGAGAGAAACCCTCCAAACTGCTGAGAACACAAGATGCTGTTTTCCTCTCAAATGGACAAATCAGAGTCTCACAGGGAGGAGTCTACAGATGCAGAGGAGGAAGAGGAGAACCAGTTTATCACACAGAGATCAGTGATCCAGTCACCACTGAAGGTGAGTTTATAAAGGTTTTAATGGTGCACAAAATATGAAAATATAAACTGTGTAATTACTTTGATCAATATCTATAAAACTGTTCAGTTTTGGTTCTAAAGCTCTTCACTCTTATTTTTTAAGCACAACTTTTTCTTTACTTTTGTCTAGAAAGTCACTGAAACAAATTTGTCTTCTAAAAAGGCTAAAATGAGCCCTGCTGTAAATGTAAACACATAAAACTAACAAAAGGATGTTGGTGTGACTCTGTGTGCTTGATTTGAAAACAGCTGTAAAATTGTTTTAAAAAAAACAACAACAATTGTTCTGATCTTTAACAATTAAACTACTGTTTCATTTTTTATGGTTTTTAACGGCATTTTTAAAAAGAAACAGCAGGGAGGGGTACTGGTAACCATAGCAACTTAGTGACAGGAACAATTTGTGATGCAAAACCAACATAACTGCAGAATAGACAGAACTGAAAATATTGAGTCCATTTCAGCTAAAGAGCATTGCTGTGTTTCTGTTGCAGTTCCTGCAAAAATCAAAGTGTTGCACGCTGACAGAGTTGGTCCATCATCTGTAAAAGTGAAACATTGACAATAAATGATCTCTGTTGAAGAGAAGCTGCTGATCATTTCTTCTCATAGTGTAGTTTGTCATAGAGGCTCTGTCATAGAGCAGCAGAAGTCACAGCAGAGCAGCAGAGAGGTCAAAACAATCATGAAGAAAGGGAAAAATCTCCTGCTTCATTTCTGTCTGACAGCAGAGTTATCAGAGTTCTGTCAACCTGTGGAGCTTCTTCTATCAGAAGCAAAGGTGTCACATGAAAGAGTTTGCTCAGAAACACAACAAAGTCACTCAAAACAACACTATTTCTCCCCCAGAACCTGTCCTGAGAGTGTCTCCATGGTGGTTGAGTCCTGGAGCCTCAGTGACTCTGAGCTGTGAGGTTGAACATGTGTCTGCAGGATGGAGCTTCTACTGGTATAAAGCTGTTCCTGATCTATCACACAAGTCTGGCTCTTACAGCTATGAGCTGCTGCCTGCTAGCTCCAATGGGACTGCAGACAACTCCTACATCATTCATGGACAGACACACACAGCAGGATATGTGTGCAGAGCTGAAAGAGGAGAGCCACACTTCTACACTCTTTACAGTCAACCTCACTTTGTCTGGTCTGGAGGTCAGACTTCTGATTGTTGATTCATTTCTGTCAACACTGAAGGATTTCTCTTCACATTTCTAATGCTGTCAGATTCTGCTCTTTAGTTTGCTTCTTTCCACTTATTGCTAACAGTCAAATGTCATTCAAAATGTTGTAAACAAATTTTTCTGTCTCATTTGCATAGAGCCATTCTAACTTCAACCCATTGAATGAAAATCCATTGAAACTCATTTGTTTTAGTGTCTCTTTGCTCTCCAAATCAAGCTAAAGTGTGCTGATCTTCATCCTGTTTGTTTTCAGATCTTCATCCATCAGCGTCTCTCTCAGTGAGTCCTGACAGAGTCCAACACTTCACCTCTGACTCTGTCTCACTGAGCTGTGAGGGAAACTCTGCTGAGTGGAGAGTCAGCAGGTTTCTGCTTCCTGACTTCCTGTCATTCTGTTCTGACTGGGGAACAATGAATGGATCAACATGTCATGTTCAGAAGATCCAGTCCAGTAATGCAGTGTACTGGTGTGAGTCTGGATCAGCATTCAGCAACGCAGTCAACATCACTGGACACTGTGAGTGGAAACATGTTTGGATTCCTATTTTTAGCTTGACTTTCATCATTGGATTGATTGGAAACACATGCAGAAGTTGAAGATGGATTTAGATGATCAACTGGATGTCAAAGCAGAATGAAGCAGACGTCAAACATGTTGGGATCATATGTGATGAAGATGAATGTTGATGTTTCCAGATGATGAGGAGCTTATCCTGCTGAGTCCTGTCCATCCTGTGACTGAGGGACATTCTGTTACTCTTGGCTGCAAGTTGAGGACAGAAAATCTTCTTTCTAAAGTGTTTTTCTATCAAAATGACACAATCATCCAAAGTGAGAGCAGAGTGGAGATGATCATCCCTGCAGTGTCAAAGTCTCATGAAGGCTTCTACAAGTGTCAATCCTCAGGAAAAGAATCACCACAGAGCTGGTTGGCAGTAACATGTCAGCAAATCTCTATTGATTCATTGTAAATCCTTTAGGTGATAATATTTACATATATTTGAACCAAACATGTTTTTTTACAGCTACATCCAGACCTGACAGCTCCTCATTTCCTGTGTTGGTTGTTGCTCTAACTTCTGTAATTTTGGTCATTTTTCTATTCATGATGTGGTTTTTCTACAAAAAGTCAAAAGGTCAGAAATGTTCCTTTAAAATCCCATTGATGACAATATGATTGATACTGTTTTGCAATGATGCTGTTGACTTTAGAAACATGTGATGTTGTCATTTCCAGATTCAAGCTCCATCAGGTTGGTACTTTTTTAGCTTTTATTGATCGATGTCTGTGTTTATTTAGTTATTGATTTCTTTCATCTCAGCAGGTCTGATGAACCAAATCAGAATTATGTTCCAGATGAGATTGATGCTCAACACAACACATATGCCTCTCTGCTCCATGGTCAGTTTGAAATCTGACTTATTTTTGATGAAGAAATCATTGAATGAACATGTTTGAACAGTTTGTATGAAATTTCTAATTTCATTTTCATTTTGTTTGTATTTGAAGGTGATGTTGCTCTTTATGAGTCACTCAGAGGCTTTGAAGACCCAGAAAATAATCCAGATTATGCCAACATAGGTAATCTGAGGGAACTTTTTGGTTGATGTAATGGATTTTTTCTATTGCAATAGTTCAGTTTGTTTGAATTCAGAAAGTGACTCACTGAGACTGAATCAGTAAAAGGTTCATCCACAAATTTGTGATTCCTGCTGACATGAACTGCAAGTTTTGCTTCCCCAACAATGAAATGAAGGAGTTGTCTTTTCTCCTTGTCCACCTTCTTTCACCCTGACCCATAAATAAAAAAATGGAAAATCTCACAGTAAACAGGGCAAACACAGACGTTTAAAGAGTCAAAACATGAGAAAGTGTCTCCCTTAGGTCACAAAAAGGGCAGCGGTCAGAAACAGTGGTTGAGAACAAAGATAAAGTAGTTCCAAATAACAGCCCCATGTAAGATCCTCCATTGGAGGTCACCAGTTCTCTGCAGTTTAGAAGCAAATTTCCAATTGTGCCCCAAAGATCAAAGGCTCCTTCAAGAGCCAAAACAGAGAGAGTTTTTTATGAAAGGGTTAATGGCTGACGAAGGAGAAAAATGCTACAAGAAGGACTTTTCAGGACTCTCCTATATAGAATCTCTCACATGTCAGAATGAAACATTTCCAGAAGAAAAAGCTTCAATGAACTTTATTGATAACAGTCAATGTCTCTGTCATCAGCAGGAGCTGAAGAAGAATGAAGAAAAACTGGGCTGTCTGCTTTTCTATCCTGGAACTCAAAGAGCGCCACCTGGATTTAGACTTCTTGAAGATGAGAAACTCCTGAGGAACTCAGCTTCTGACTCTTTCTCCAGCTGCTGAACAAACTGTAGAAAACTTCTTTACATTTGAAATGATTTCTGAATTGTGTTTGAGTCCACACAAGAATTTGGGTCACTGTAAGAACTTTTCTAAAGTTTTTTTTTTCTGTTATGAGTGAGAGTTACATATTGTGTTATCCCTTGTGCTGTCCTATTGACGTGTTCTCCCTACCATGACAAAGGTGGATAAAGGTGGAGAGGATTTCATGTAATCCATGGACACCAGTGCAGATCACAAATCATTGAAGAAAAAAAGTTCAGCGCACTGTCTTGTGGGTCTAGATGACCCAACTCCCAATGTTAAAGCGCCTAGGATAGCACAAGGGTTACATGAATGTGTTTTAAATCTTATGTTAGTGGCCTGATTATCTTCAACCTGTTTTTAGTGGTTGCGACAGGCATTGCTGTTCAACGCATTTATTTGAATAAAATTTATTGAGAAGTCCACACATGTAGAAACAGGAAAGACCTGCAAGCATGCACACACTTAGTTGTGTCATTTAAAAAATTTGCTGCAGACGTCTCAAGTCAGAGGTTGCATCGCCGGTACGTGGTGAAAATGTAATTTTATTACTTTTGATTTTGGTAAAAGAAATATGTTTATCAGTCTATTGTTTTCTGAGTTTTGTAAAGTAATATGATGGAATGCTATGCATGTTTATATACATTATTTTTCTTGATCATTTGCTTTCAGTTTTCTCTTTAAATATCATTAAACCTGCTGACAACGTTCAACGTCTCCAGAGTCGTGATTTTATAAAAGTGTTCAAAAGCTGCGTTGGAAATGAATGAAACAGCACAAGTTTCATGGACAAACACAACAACACTTACAGATGTACATTTCTCTCTCTTGCCAGTACAGAGGTGCTGATGCATGCTTTTGTTACCAGCAGACTAGATGACTGTAATGCCCTGCTCTCTGGTCTTCCCAGAACAAGAATAGCAAATCTTCAACTGCTGCAAAATTCAGCAGCACGCGTTCTGATGAGGACCAGGGGGCGGGAACACATTACACCGATTTTAAGATCACTGCATTGGCTCCCTGTGCAATTCAGAATTGAGTTTAAAGTTCTTTTATTGGTTTACAAATGTTTTTATGGTCTCGGGCCTTCATATTTATCTGACATGATTTTAAAGTATGAGCCCTCGCGGACACTGAGGTCCTCCGATACCGGCCTTTTAGTTATTCCAAAAGTTAGAAGTAAAACATACGGCGAGGCCTCATTCAGTTTTTACGGACCTCGCCTGTGGAACAGCCTCCCAGAGAGCCTCAGGGCTGCTCATGTTTTTAAAGGAAGACTTAAGACCTACCTTTTTAATTTAGCTTTTAGTTGAATTTTAGGAATTTATTTGATATTTTAATTATTTATTTTTTCTTTTTACTAGTTTTATATGTGTATGTAAATACATTTATTTATTTATTTATTCATTCTATTTATTTTAAGTCGCTCTTACCATTTCATATGTCTATTAAGGTTTATGTAATTATTTGTTTCTTGTTCATGTTTTAAATATATTTTAATTTTATTCCTTTTACATTTTATTACACTCCAGTGTTTTCCTCTGAGGGATCCTCCACATCGGTGATTGACCCTTCTCAGTGAACGGGGTTGCTGGAATGGCATCTCCTGGGTCTGACTCTTTTGATCGGATCTGGGGGGTCCTGTAGTAGTGTTCTCCGTGAACTTGGGTTGGGGGGTCGCTGATGTGGACATGTCCCCAAAATATCGTTTCCCCACTTCAGGACAAAGCCAGGTCTCTACATTCTACATTCTATCATTTTATCCCTTTTAATTTATTTATTTATTTTTAATCGCTGTGTGCGTATGTGTGTGTGTGTGTTTTTGCGGGGGGGGGTTGCCGCACTGTCTGTGTTGTCATCTTGTTTTTAAGTTTTATCGTATTTTATGCACAGCACTTTGAGTAACATATGTTGTTGGAAAAGTGCTATAAAAATACAGTTTGATTTGATTTGATTTGATGAACACACAGCTGTTTAGATTTTTGTCTTTTGTCATTCGATTTTGTAAAAACTATCAATACTGCAGCCATCTTCTCCTCTTAGGGTGTATTCAGACTGAAAAAGTCTGTTGGTCCGGACTGAGTCCACTTAATTTGGTCTGGATCCAGTCCTGAATCTTCCTTTTGGCCTGGATTCACACTGCCTTTAACCGGACATTTCTATTTTGAACCAAAGCTTTGAACTTGACTGAAGATCTCTTCATTGTGTTTGTTTGTGTTCATTGGATCATATAAATGACTTTCAAATGAAATAATTCTAAAATATTTTCATACGGAAATTCCAAAATGCAAAACCAGCAAAGACAATAATCCACTTATCGAAAGGATCCCACACTCAATCTTTCTTTGTGAACGAAAATGAGCTGATATGAATTGTGAATAATTTCAAGAGTAAAAATTTAAAAGATTGTGAGGATATAGATAAGAAGGTGGTGAAAAAGTCATTTATAGTGTCTCTAAGCCTCTAACATACATATGTAACTTATCATTACGAACTGGGAGATTCCCAAACCAAATGAAAATAGCCAAAGTGATTCCTATCTATAAGAGTGGAGACAAACACCAATTTACAAACTATAGACCTGTTTCTCTTCTTCCACAATTCTCAAAAATGTTAGAAAAAATATTCAATGATAAATTAGCTTTATTTATTGAAAAACATAACATTCTAAATGAAAACCAATATGGTTTTAGAGAAAACAGATCTACCTCATTGGCTATCATTGATGCTGTGGAGGAAATCACAAATGCTCTGGACAAAAAGAAATATGCAGTTGGAATTTTCATTGACTTAAAAAAAGCATTTGACACTCTCAATCATGACATCCTACTTGACAAACTGGAAGCGAATGGGATAAGAGGACTAGCGCTAACTTGGGTCAAAAGCTATTTACCGGGAAGAAAACAATTTGTGAAGATGGATGAATATACATCAGAAACCAAAGAGATAAGTTGTGGTGTCCCACAAGGATCAATTCTGGGCCCGCTGCTATTCAATATTTACATAAATGATATATTCAGTGTTTCAAAGCTTCTGAAACTCATATTATTTGCTGATGACACGAATATATTCTATTCTACAGACAATCGTAGGGAACTTATCAAGGTGGTGAACACAGAGTTAAACAAAATAAAACTATGGATGGATTACAACAAATTATCTTTGAACCTAGATAAAACCAAAGTGATGTATTTTGGAAACTACAATGCAAATAAAGAGCTCTTAATTGAAATAAATAATGTCTTAATCGAAAGTGTTACAGAAATCAAATTCTTAGGGGTTTTTATCGATGACAAACTAAGTTGAAAGCCACACATCAGACACATACAAACTAAAGTCTCAAAAAGTATTTCAATCGTAAATAAATCTAAACACATATTAGAATACAACAGTGGATATTTATTGTACTGCTCCTTAATATTACCATATTTCACCTACTGTATAGAAATCTGGGGGAATAATTACAAGAGCTCACTACATCCTCTCTTTCTACTTCAAAAACGAGCCATCAGAATTGTACATAAAGCCGGATATCTTGATCATACAAACAATCTATTTTATCAATCAGACTTTTAAAACTGTATGACCTTGTGGATTTTTACACTGCACAACTTTTATACAGAGCCAGTTGGAAATCGTTACCATTCAATATCCAAAAACAGTTCTTAGAAAATGAAGGAGGCTACAGACTGAGGGGATGTAGGAACTTCAAGATCAAACTGATAAGAACCACAAAGAAAAGTTTCTGTGTGTCTGTGTGTGGCACTAAACTTTGGAACGGTTTAAGTAATGAGCTCAAAAAATGTTCAAATATTCAAAAATTCAAGAAAATGTATAAAGAAACTCTTATATCAGGATATGAAGATAAGAGGATTTAAGGATCAACAGGTGTTTGAATAATTCCAAATACATGTGTGAACTTGATTGTGTTCAAATAATCCAACCTCTTTTAATTACAACCAATGAGTGTTATATTGTAATGTGCAATAATGATTACTGAAAGGTTTGAATTACAATCAATAAGCTATTGATTTTGTTTACTTGATCTGCAATGTGTAGCAATAATAACTGGTTTAATGTGATCATGTGTTCTAAAGATAATCAATTATTATTACATATCGGTACTATTACTGTTTACTGAAATCATGAATGAATGTTTTCTGAAGATCATCAATCATTACTATGCACTGGATTAAGTTACTTCAAGAGAATCTATTTGATCAGAACCGGAGTTAAAACACTGTAAAACTATCAATGGAATTAACTCAGTAGGGGTGGGATTATATAAGCTTGCTTCTTCCCACTCCTTTTCAAGCAATAAATCAAACTCTACTTATACTTCAGTTAATGATCACTGTATTTAATTTAGCAAATATGATTTAAATGACATTTTTGTTTTGTTTTCTGTCTTTTTAATCTATGCATTTCATCATTTCTGTAATAAGTTTGATAAATATGTGTAATGTCTTTATTGCTTTGACTACAATGCTTGAAATAAATCAATAAATCAAATCAAATCAAATACATTTTGACATTTTAAATGTTTATTGTTTCAAACCCAATGCTTGCAGCTTTCTAGCATCTGTCTGTGTTGCATTCTGGGATCAGTGTTTAGCATCACAGTAACAACAATCAATAGTCGCACAAACTGCAGCTCAATCAGCACAAAACTTCATATTTCAAAAAACAAACAAACCTCAAAACACTGGTAAATTTACACAGATTTTCAAATTAAAAGTCTCCAAAAAGGAGCAACTATCACATGTATGTTGTTGGAAACATACATGATGATGCAAGTTCTCCACTTGATTGAACATGGTCAATTAGAATATTATAAACTCTTGGTTCCCTTTATAACAATAGAATAATGATACTATAACTAAGATAAAACTGTATAATGTTATGTTTAATCTCTATGGTTCCTCTGCTGTATAATAAATAACATGATATGTGAGCAGTGCTCAGGAGTGTGGCTGTCTGTCATCCAGCTGTCAGCGCCCCCATGTGGTTAAATTCTTGCAGTGTCTCCTTGTGTTTCCATTGTTGCAGTGCTGCTGTGTTGTTGTGTTGACAGAGTTTTTGTGTTTTTATTTGCAGGTATTAAACTGTCCTGTAGATTGTGTGTTGCTGTCCTCATTTGCAGCACGTTGAGATCTTTTGACCTCTGAACATTTGAATTCAACTGAATAGAGAGAATCTGCAGAGAGAAATCTAGAGGCTGATAGGTAGTTCCATCATATTCATATATGAATTGGACTGATGATTCCGGATGTCACCCCAATGATTCTGACAGGTGTAAATGGAGCCTGAAGGGGCGTGGCCATGTTAGAAATGAACAATTAGACTTTACAAAGTAAGGTGAGAGTTTTGTTGCTTTAGTGTGAGCATAAAGTCAGTAATGTAGAAAGAGAATATTTAGTGAATTTCACTGAAATGATTGTTTTAGGAATTTAACATACTGTAATAATCTCGGAAACTTGGTTATCTAAACCTATAGCTAATGAGGTTATTACGTGGTTACAATGTTTTTCGTACTGACAGGCCAAAAAAAGTTGGTGGTGTTGCTGTTTATGTTAAATCAAGATTTGATGTATCAATAGTTCTGTCAGAATCTATCTGTAAACAAATGGAATTTTTGGCATTGAATGTGGAAATAGCAAAGGGCCTTTGCATAACTGTTGTTGGGTGTTATAGGCCTCCATCTGCCTCCAAGGATGCATTACAAGCCCTAAAGCATCTTTTGGCCAAAATAAATTAGTGAGCTTGTTTTGGCGGGAGATTTGAACTGGGACTGGCTTAATCCAGTTTCTGATGAGTTTAAGTCCTTCTGTGATTCTATTAATCTTACCCAGTTGCTCAATTTACCCACTCGGGCTAATCTTAAGTGTCTTAAAAATCCACCTTAATTGATTTAATCTTAACAAATGTACCACATAAATTCTCATCTTTAGGTGTTTTCTGCAATGATTTGAATGACCACTGTGTGGTAGCTGCTGTTAGAAAAACCAATATCCCCAAACATAAACCACGCATTATTTATATAAATCTTAAAACTTTTTAATCAACAAGCATATCACCATGATTTGTCTGCAGTTAACTGGAGGAATATAGGTCAGTTGCCAGATGTAGAATTAGCTTGGACTTTTTATAAGACAAGTTTTATGCAAATTGTAAATAAGCATGCTCCTTTAAGAAGGCACAGGGTAAAGGGGCGAGAAAACCCCTGGTTCTCTCCAGAGTTGGCAGATACTATGCATTAGCGTAACATGGCTTGGGCCTGTGCAAGGAAAACTGGCGCTACAAATGATTGGTCTGTTTTTAGACAACTAAGAAACAAATGTTCGTCCCTTATTAAAAAGGCCAAATCATAATATTACTTATCTGTCACCACAGAAAATTTAAATAATCCACAGAAATTCTGGAAAGTTATTAAGTCTCTTTCTGTGAGTAAAAGCTCACAGGCTCTACCTAGATATATTTTGAATGAGTCTGGCCCTGTTTTTAATAGGATGGAGGTCTTAAATTGTTTCAACAAAAAATTTATATCTTCTAGTTCCTTGTTTGACTCTGAAGGAGCAGACTTTGTGAAACCCTGCACTGACCCCCCAGAGTGCACTGGACACCCTTTAATTTTTTACCTTTCACCATTCAGAAGGTGCACAAAGCCCTGAAAGCTCTAGATCCTAAAAAAATCACCCGGGCCTGACTTAATAGACCCTTGCTTTTTGAAACTAGCAGCTTTTTCTGTGGCAGAACATCTGAAACCAAAGAAATTCCCTCCATTTGGAAATCAGCCTTTCTTCTCCCTTTATTATATATATATATATACATGCATACATGCATACATACATATACATATATATATATATATATATATATATATATATATATACACATATATATATATATATATGTATATGTATATGTATGTATGCATGTATGCATACATATATATATATATAGCATTGCATCATTGCAAAGTAATAATAATAGCCTGATAAACGTATTTCTTTTACCAAATTCAAAGTCATTCAATTGCATTTTCACCACTTACCAATGATGCAACCTCTGACTTGAGACGTATGCAGCAAATTATTTTAATGACACAATGGAAAGCATGCATGCAGGTCTTTTCTGTTTCTAAATGTGCACTTTTTAATAAAGTTTACTCAAATAAATGTGTTAAACAGCAATACCTGGCGCGACCGCCATAAACAGGTAAAAAATAATCAGCCCACCAACAGAAGATTTAAAAGACATTCATATATCACAAACTGTTACTTTCTCTCATAACAGAAAAAAAACTTTAGAAAAGTTTTTACAGTGACCCAAATCTTGTGTGGACTCAAACACAATTAATATAAATCATTTCAAATGTAAAGAAGTTTTCTACAGTTTGTTAGTCGTGTTCAGCAGCTGCAGAAAGAGTCAGAAGCTGAGTTCCTCAGGAGTTTCTCATCTTCAAGAAGTCTAAATCCAGGTGGCGCTCTTGGAGTTCCAGGATAGAAAAGCAGACAGCCCAGTTTGTCTTCATTCTTCTTCAGCTCCTGCTGATGACAGAGACATTGACTGTTATCAATAAAGTTCATTGAAGCTTTTTCTTCTGGAAATGTTTCATTCTGACATGTGAGAGATTCTATGCAGGTGAGTCCTGAAGAATTCCAATGTGATTCAAGGCTGTTTGATTGGTTTGTGCTCTAAGTGTTAGACAGTAAAGCACTGGCAGCATTCAAACTAGGAATCATCAGTTCCACCAAAGTCAAGTTCAACCAGAAGAAAATCCTCATCAAAGACCTGAAGAATGTCAGTCTGAGAGCAGATGCTGCACCAGTCAAACAAAAGCAGCAGAAAACATCAAAGTCCATCTCTGATCTTCATCCTCTTCCTCCTGAGGAAGATCACATGGATTCTGAGAGTCTTGGTGAATTTCCTAACTTGTGTTGCTCAAACCCTTGAGTCTCATAGAAAACATGCTTCTTCTTGGTGTTTTAATATGTTCTTGTAGCATTTGTCTCATGATAGAGGACATTTATAAAGGAAATTCAGATTAAAACTACATTTCTGAGTATTTCTTTATTTAAAGTGTTGTGAATTGATAGCAGACAACAAAATGCTGTCTTGAAGCATGTGAGTGGTCTGAGGCTGGATGATTCTCTGTTTTTGATGGACACTAAACTTTTAGATTTACGTAGGTTACCTTCTTTTCATGAGTGTTTTTAAGTCTCTGCACCGTTTGAATGTTATGAAATAAATAAAAACCCCTCCCTCTCTGTTTTGGCTCTTAAAGGAGCCTTTGATCTTTGGTTGGAGATTTGGGATGAAACCACCCCTGGACTTCAGTTGACCTTCATTTTGCAGCTCTGTAGTTCTGACCCTGGAACAGCTGTCTTCACTGTGCAGACAGGAGGACGTTGGATATTAACCGAGTGAAGGCTTTGAACAGGACTAAGTTGCAGAACCGCCTTTCCAGCGCATGGACTGAAAAACTGAGTGGAGGGGAGGATGGACCGCATTGGAGAGTTCTTTAAAAAGCTCCTAAACTGAAGAGAACTGGTGACCTCCAATGGAGTATCTTTCATGGGGCTGTTATTTGGAACTGCTTTATCTTTGTTCTCAACCACTGTTTCTGACCGCTGCCCTTTTTGTGACCTAAGGGAGACACTTTCTCATGATTTTTAGCCTTTGAGGCATCTTCACTCTTTATGTGACTGTGTTCTGTTGATTCCTGGTTGAATTGATGTTTCAAAAATCTTCTTCTTCACTGACCTTTCATTGTGAGGAAGGAAAAGTAAAGAACTAAACATTGAAGGTCATGCAGCTGCAACAACAGAACGCCTGACATGTGTTTCCCTTAGAAAGCTGCAAAATATGACCATCAATGGTTCCACAGAACACCAGCATTAGTCTCATTCTTCTGTTCTTTTGAAAAAATCACAGACTTTTCTCAGAAATGTTTCAAAGCTCAGCTGATGTGACGCAGCAGAATGAATCTGCAAGAAAATATATTTCCATTTCTACACAGGATTATTGACATCTGCATCATTCTTTCAGGTCACATGACTTTCTCACCATAAATTTTTGTTTTTTTTCTTTTCCTAAAATGTTCCTTATTTAGAAAATGAACTGAAATAACAGCCATGATTTTCATTTGACTGGCTGTAGAAAAGCTTAGCTGGATGTGCGTGCAGTGACAGCAGTTCTTAATCCAGAGGTGGATTAGAAAACAATCTTGCATCAATCAGCGCTGAATGCTGACTGCAGGAACATGTTTTCATTTTTCAAACATCTCATGCTGACAGATTTTCTAAAGTCACTTTCTGAGCTTAAAAAAACTGAACTGTTGCAATAGAAATAATACATTCGTGTTTATTTATGATTATTTATTTCACATCAACCTAAAAATCCCTTCAGATTACCTTTGTTGGCATACTCTGGATTATTTTCTGGGTCTTCAAGGCCTCTGAGTGACTCATAAAGAGCAACATCACCTTCAAATACAAACCAGAAGAAAATTAAATTAGAAATTACATACAAACTTTTCAAACATGTTCATTTAATGATTTCTTCATGAAAAATAAGAAGTCAGATTTCAAGCTGACCATGGAGCAGAGAGGCATTTTCTTCTTTGTGTTTTAATATGTTCTTGTAGCATTTTTCTCATGGTAGAGGACATTTATGAAGGAAATTCCGATTAAAACTACATTTCTGAGTATTTCTTTATTTAAATTGTTGTGAATTGATAGCCCAGCTCGGTCCTGGGAGGAGTTCAGTGAGGCCATGGAGAAGGACTATCTATTGGCCTCGAAGAAATTCTGGCAAACCATCCGGCGCCTCAGGAGCGGAAAGCAGTTCTCCACAGGCACTGTCTTCAGTGCAGGTGGGGGGCTGTTGACTTCGACTGGGGACATTGTCGGGTGGTGGAAGGAATACTTCGAGGATCTCCTCAATCCCACTGACACGCCTTCTTTTGAAGAAGCAGAGAACGAGGACTTTGGGATGGGGCTGTCTATTTCCCGGGCTGAAGTCACTGAGGTAGTCAACGAGCTCCTCAGTGGCAAGGCCCCGGGAGTGGATGAAGTCCGCCCTGAGCACCTCAAGTCTCTGGATGCTGTGGGAGTGTCTTGGCTGACACATCTCTGCAGCATCGCGTGGCAGTTGGGAACTGTACCACTGGACTGGCAGACAGGGGTGGTGGTTCCCTCTTTAAGAAGGGGGACCGGAGGGTGTGTTCCAACTACAGGGGAATTACACTCCTCAGCCTCCATGGAAAAGTCTAAGCCAGGGTACTGAAGAGGAGAGTCTGTCCGATAGTCGAACCTCGGATTCAGGAACAACAGTGCGGTTTCCGTCCTTTACTTGGAACAGTGGACCAGCTCTACACCCTATCTAGGGTGCTGGAGGGATTGTGGGAGTTCGCTTACCCAGTCCATATGTGTTTTGTGGATTTGGAGAAGGCGTTCGGCCGCGTCCCCCATGGTATCCTGTGGAGGGTGCTCTGGGAGTATGGGGTCCGGGGAGCCTTACCGAGGGCTGTCCGGTCTCTGTATGACCGGACTAGGAGCTTGGTTCGCATAGCCGGCAGTAAGTCAGACCTGTTCCCGGTCCACGTTGGACTCTGGCAGGGCTGCCCTTTATCACCGGTTCTGTTCATAGTTTTTATGGACAGAATTTCTAGGCGCAGCCAGGGGCCGGAAGGGATCTGGTTTGGGGACCACAGGATTTCCTCTCTGCTTTTTGCAGATGATGTTGTCCTGTTGGCTTCATCGAACCGGGACCTCCCGCAAACTGCCCCATTGGGGCGGTTTGCTGCCGAGTGTAAAGCAGCTGGGATGAGGGTCAGCACCGCTAAATCTGAGGCCATGGTCCTCGACCGGAGAAAGGTAGTTTGCCATCTCTCGGTGGGTGGAGTGTCCCTGCCCCAGGTGGAGGAGTTTAAATACCTTGGGGTCTTGTTCACGAGTGAGGGAAGACCGGAGCGTGAGATTGACAGGCAGATTGCAGCGGTGTCCGTAGTTATGCGGCCGCTGTATCGGTCCGTCGTGGTGAAGAGAGAGCTGAGCCAAAAAGAAAAGCTCTCACTTTACCGGTCGATCTTCGTTCCAACACTCACCTATGGTCATGAGCTATGGGTCATGACTGAAAGAACGAGATCCCGAATACAAGCGGCTGAAATGAGCTTCCTCTGCAGGGTGGCTGGGCGCTCCCTTAGAGATCGGGTGAGAAGCTCGGTCACCCGCAGAGAGCTCGGAGTAGAACCGCTTCTCCTCCACATCGAAAGGACCCGGATAAGCGGAGGAAGATGGATGGATGGATGAATTGATAGCAGACAACAAAATGCTGTCTTGAAGCATGTGAGTGGTCTGAGGCTGGATGATTCTCTGTTTTTGATGGACACTAAACTTTTAGATTTACGTAGGTTACCTTCTTTTTATGAGAGTGTTTTTAAGTCTCTGCACCGTTTGAGTGTTGTGAAATAAATAAAAACTCTCCCTCTCTGTTTTGGCTCTTAAAGGAGCCTTTGATCTTTGGTTGGAGATTTGGGATGAAACCACCCCTGGACTTCAGTTGACCTTCATTTTGCAGCTCTGTAGTTCTGACCCTGGAACAGCTGTCTTCACTGTGCAGACAGGAGGACGTTGGATATTAACCGAGTGAGGGCTTTGAACAGGACTAAGTTGCAGAAGCGCCTTTCCAGCGCATGGACTGAAAAACTGAGTGGAGGGGAGGATGGACCGCATTGAAGAGTTCTTTAAAATGCTCCTAAACTGAAGAGAACTGGTGACCTCCAATGGAGGATCTTACATGGGGCTGTTATTTGGAACTGCTGTATCTTTGTTCTCAACCACTGTTTCTGACCGCTGCCCTTTTTGTGACCTAAGGGAGACACTTTCTCATGATTTTTAGCCTTTGAGGCATCTTCACTCTTTATGTGACTGTGTTCTGTTGATTCCTGTTTGAATTGATGTTTCAAAAATCAAAAATCTTCTTCTTCACTGACTTTTCATTGTGAGGAAGGAAAAGTAAAGAACTAAACATTGAAGGTCATGCAGCTGCAACAACAGAACGCCTGACATGTGTTTCCCTTAGAAAGCTGCAAAATATGACCATCAATGGTTCCACAGAACACCAGCATTAGTCTCATTCTTCTGTTCTTTTGAAAAAATCACAGACTTTTCTCAGAAATGTTTCAAAGCTCAGCTGATGTGACGCAGCAGAATGAATCTGCAAGAAAATATATTTCCATTTCTACACAGGATTATTGACATCTGCATCATTCTTTCAGGTCACATGACTTTCTCACCATAAATTTTTGTTTTTTTTCTTTTCCTAAAATGTTCCTTATTTAGAAAATGAACTGAAATAACAGCCATGATTTTCATTTGACTGGCTGTAGAAAAGCTTAGCTGGATGTGCGTGCAGTGACAGCAGTTCTTAATCCAGAGGTGGATTAGAAAACAATCTTGCATCAATCAGCGCTGAATGCTGACTGCAGGAACATGTTTTCATTTTTCAAACATCTCATGCTGACAGATTTTCTAAAGTCACTTTCTGAGCTTAAAAAAACTGAACTGTTGCAATAGAAATAATACATTCGTGTTTATTTATGATTATTTATTTCACATCAACCTAAAAATCCCTTCAGATTACCTTTGTTGGCATACTCTGGATTATTTTCTGGGTCTTCAAGGCCTCTGAGTGACTCATAAAGAGCAACATCACCTTCAAATACAAACCAGAAGAAAATTAAATTAGAAATTACATACAAACTTTTCAAACATGTTCATTTAATGATTTCTTCATGAAAAATAAGAAGTCAGATTTCAAGCTGACCATGGAGCAGAGAGGCATTTTCTTCTTTGTGTTTTAATATGTTCTTGTAGCATTTTTCTCATGGTAGAGGACATTTATGAAGGAAATTCCGATTAAAACTACATTTCTGAGTATTTCTTTATTTAAATTGTTGTGAATTGATAGCCCAGCTCGGTCCTGGGAGGAGTTCAGTGAGGCCATGGAGAAGGACTATCTATTGGCCTCGAAGAAATTCTGGCAAACCATCCGGCGCCTCAGGAGCGGAAAGCAGTTCTCCACAGGCACTGTCTTCAGTGCAGGTGGGGGGCTGTTGACTTCGACTGGGGACATTGTCGGGTGGTGGAAGGAATACTTCGAGGATCTCCTCAATCCCACTGACACGCCTTCTTTTGAAGAAGCAGAGAACGAGGACTTTGGGATGGGGCTGTCTATTTCCCGGGCTGAAGTCACTGAGGTAGTCAACGAGCTCCTCAGTGGCAAGGCCCCGGGAGTGGATGAAGTCCGCCCTGAGCACCTCAAGTCTCTGGATGCTGTGGGAGTGTCTTGGCTGACACATCTCTGCAGCATCGCGTGGCAGTTGGGAACTGTACCACTGGACTGGCAGACAGGGGTGGTGGTTCCCTCTTTAAGAAGGGGGACCGGAGGGTGTGTTCCAACTACAGGGGAATTACACTCCTCAGCCTCCATGGAAAAGTCTAAGCCAGGGTACTGAAGAGGAGAGTCTGTCCGATAGTCGAACCTCGGATTCAGGAACAACAGTGCGGTTTCCGTCCTTTACTTGGAACAGTGGACCAGCTCTACACCCTATCTAGGGTGCTGGAGGGATTGTGGGAGTTCGCTTACCCAGTCCATATGTGTTTTGTGGATTTGGAGAAGGCGTTCGGCCGCGTCCCCCATGGTATCCTGTGGAGGGTGCTCTGGGAGTATGGGGTCCGGGGAGCCTTACCGAGGGCTGTCCGGTCTCTGTATGACCGGACTAGGAGCTTGGTTCGCATAGCCGGCAGTAAGTCAGACCTGTTCCCGGTCCACGTTGGACTCTGGCAGGGCTGCCCTTTATCACCGGTTCTGTTCATAGTTTTTATGGACAGAATTTCTAGGCGCAGCCAGGGGCCGGAAGGGATCTGGTTTGGGGACCACAGGATTTCCTCTCTGCTTTTTGCAGATGATGTTGTCCTGTTGGCTTCATCGAACCGGGACCTCCCGCAAACTGCCCCATTGGGGCGGTTTGCTGCCGAGTGTAAAGCAGCTGGGATGAGGGTCAGCACCGCTAAATCTGAGGCCATGGTCCTCGACCGGAGAAAGGTAGTTTGCCATCTCTCGGTGGGTGGAGTGTCCCTGCCCCAGGTGGAGGAGTTTAAATACCTTGGGGTCTTGTTCACGAGTGAGGGAAGACCGGAGCGTGAGATTGACAGGCAGATTGCAGCGGTGTCCGTAGTTATGCGGCCGCTGTATCGGTCCGTCGTGGTGAAGAGAGAGCTGAGCCAAAAAGAAAAGCTCTCACTTTACCGGTCGATCTTCGTTCCAACACTCACCTATGGTCATGAGCTATGGGTCATGACTGAAAGAACGAGATCCCGAATACAAGCGGCTGAAATGAGCTTCCTCTGCAGGGTGGCTGGGCGCTCCCTTAGAGATCGGGTGAGAAGCTCGGTCACCCGCAGAGAGCTCGGAGTAGAACCGCTTCTCCTCCACATCGAAAGGACCCGGATAAGCGGAGGAAGATGGATGGATGGATGAATTGATAGCAGACAACAAAATGCTGTCTTGAAGCATGTGAGTGGTCTGAGGCTGGATGATTCTCTGTTTTTGATGGACACTAAACTTTTAGATTTACGTAGGTTACCTTCTTTTTATGAGAGTGTTTTTAAGTCTCTGCACCGTTTGAGTGTTGTGAAATAAATAAAAACTCTCCCTCTCTGTTTTGGCTCTTAAAGGAGCCTTTGATCTTTGGTTGGAGATTTGGGATGAAACCACCCCTGGACTTCAGTTGACCTTCATTTTGCAGCTCTGTAGTTCTGACCCTGGAACAGCTGTCTTCACTGTGCAGACAGGAGGACGTTGGATATTAACCGAGTGAGGGCTTTGAACAGGACTAAGTTGCAGAAGCGCCTTTCCAGCGCATGGACTGAAAAACTGAGTGGAGGGGAGGATGGACCGCATTGAAGAGTTCTTTAAAATGCTCCTAAACTGAAGAGAACTGGTGACCTCCAATGGAGGATCTTACATGGGGCTGTTATTTGGAACTGCTGTATCTTTGTTCTCAACCACTGTTTCTGACCGCTGCCCTTTTTGTGACCTAAGGGAGACACTTTCTCATGATTTTTAGCCTTTGAGGCATCTTCACTCTTTATGTGACTGTGTTCTGTTGATTCCTGTTTGAATTGATGTTTCAAAAATCAAAAATCTTCTTCTTCACTGACTTTTCATTGTGAGGAAGGAAAAGTAAAGAACTAAACATTGAAGGTCATGCAGCTGCAACAACAGAACGCCTGACATGTGTTTCCCTTAGAAAGCTGCAAAATATGACCATCAATGGTTCCACAGAACACCAGCATTAGTCTCATTCTTCTGTTCTGTTGAAAAAATCACAGACTTTTCTCAGAAATGTTTCAAAGCTCAGCTGATGTGACGCAGCAGAATGAATCTGCAAGAAAATATATTTCCATTTCTACACAGGATTATTGACATCTGCATCATTCTTTCAGGTCACATGACTTTCTCACCATAAATTTTGGTGCAGGAACATGTTTTCATTTTTCAAATTTCTCATGCTGACAGATTGTCTAAATTCACTTTCTGATCTTAAACAAACTGAACTGTTGCAACAGAAATAATCCATTAATGTTTATTTATGATTATTTATTTCTCATCAACCAAAAAATACCCTCAGATTACCTATGTTGGCATAATCTGGATTATTTTCTGGGTCATCAAGGTCTCTGAGTGACTCATAAAGAGCAACATCACCTTCAAATACAAACCAGAAGAAAATGAAATTAGAAATTTCATACAAACTGTTCAAACATGTTCATTCAATGATTTCTTCATCAAAAATAAGTCAGATTTCAAGCTGACCATGGAGCAGAGAGGCATATGTGTTGTGTTGAGCATCAATCTCATTTGGAACATAATTCTGATTTGGTTCATCAGACCTGCTGAGATAAAATAAATCAATAACTAAATAAACACAAACATCAACCAATAAAAGCTAAAAAGTACCAACCTGATGGAGCTTGAATCTGTAAATGACAACATCACATGTTTCTAAAGTCAACAGCATCATTGCAAAACAGTATCAATCATATTGTCATCAATGGGATTTTAAAGGAACATTTCTCACCTTTTGACTTTTTGCAGAAATAAAACATCAGTGGGAAAATCATCAGTAAAAAGACACAAACTGGTCCAACAAGCAACAGAAACGGAAATGAAGAGCTGTCAGGTCTGGATGCTGCTGGAACACATCATGGATTGGAATCAACCTTAGTGGACACATTCATGAACTAAATACTGCTGTTATTGTTCATGCTGAGAACAACTGGAAAGATTTGCTGACATGTTACTGCCAACCAGCTCTGTGGTGATTCTTTTCCTGAGGATTGACACTTGTAGAAGCCTTCATGAGACTTTGACACTGCAGGGATGATCATCTCCACTCTGCTCTCACTTTGGATGATTGTGTCATTTTGATAGAAAAACACTTTAGAAAGAAGATTTTCTGTCCTCAACTTGCAGCAAAGAGTAACAGAATGTCCCTCAGTCACAGGATGGACAGGACTCAGCAGGATAAGCTCATCATCATCTGGAAACATCAACATTCATCTTCATCACATATGATCCCAACATGTTTGACGTCTGCTTCATTCTGCTTTGACATCCAGTTGATCATCTAAATCCATCTTCAACTTCTGCATGTGTTTCCAATCAATCCAATGATGAAAGTCAAGCTAAAAATAGGAATCCAAACATGTTTCCACTCACAGTGTCCAGTGATGTTGACTGCGTTGCTGAATGCTGATCCAGACTCACACCAGTACACTGCATTACTGGACTGGATCTTCTGAACATGACATGTTGATCCATTCATTGTTCCCCAGTCAGAACAGAATGACAGGAAGTCAGGAAGCAGAAACCTGCTGACTCTCCACTCAGCAGAGTTTCCCTCACAGCTCAGTGAGACAGAGTCAGAGGTGAAGTGTTGGACTCTGTCAGGACTCACTGAGAGAGACGCTGATGGATGAAGATCTGAAAACAAACAGGATGAAGATCAGCACACTTTAGCTTGATTTGGAGAGCAAAGAGACACTAAAACAAATGGGTTTCAATGGATTTTCATTCAATGGCTTGGAGTTAGAATGGCTCTATGCAAATGAAAAAGAAACATTTGTTTCCAACATTTTGAATGACATTTGACTGTTAGCAATAAGTGGAAAGAAGCAAACTAAAGAGCAGAATCTGACAGCATTAGAAATGTGAAGAGAAATCATTCAGTGTTGACAGAAATGAATAAACAATCAGAAGTCTGACCTCCAGACCAGACAAAGTGAGGTTGACTGTAAAGAGTGTAGAAGTGTGGCTCTCCTCTTCCAGCTCTGCACACATATCCTGCTGTGTGTGTCTGTCCATGAATGATGTAGGAGTTGTCTGCAGTCCCATTGGAGCTAGCAGGCAGCAGCTCATAGCTGTAAGAGCCAGACTTGTGTGATAGATCAGGAACAGCTTTATACCAGTAGAAGCTCCATCCTGCAGACACATGTTCAACCTCACAGCTCAGAGTCACTGAGGCTCCAGGACTCAACCACCATGGAGACACTCTCAGGACAGGTTCTGGGGGAGAAATAGTGTTGTTTTGAGTGACTTTGTTGTGTTTCTGAGCAAACTCTTTCATGTGACACCTTTGCTTCTGATAGAAGAAGCTCCACAGGTTGACAGAACTCTGATAACTCTGCTGTCAGACAGAAATGAAGCAGGAGATTTTTCACTTTCTTCATGATTGTTTTGACCTCTCTGCTGCTCTGCTGTGACTTCTGCTGCTCTATGACAGAGCCTCTATGACAAACTACACTATGAGAAGAAATGATCAGCAGCTTCTCTTCAACAGAGATCATTTATTGTCAATGTTTCACTTTTACAGATGATGGACCAACTCTGTCAGCGTGCAACACTTTGATTTTTGCAGGAATTGCAACAGAAACACAGCAATGCTCTTTAGCTGAAATGGACTTAATATTTTCAATTCTGTCTATTCCACAGTTATGTTGGTTTTTCATCACAAATTGTTCCTGTCACTAAGTTGCTATGGTAACCAGTACCCCTTCCTGCATTTTTTTTTTCAAATATGCTGATCAATAAAAAATGAAACAGTAGTTTAATCATTAAAGATTAACACTTGTTGTTTTTTTTACTATTTTACAGCTGTTTTCAAATCAAGCACACGGTGTCACACCAACATCCTTTTGTTATTTTTATGTGTTTACATTTACAGCAGGGCTCATTTTGGCCTTTTTAGAAGACAAATTTGTTCCAGTGACTTTCTAGTTAAAAGTAGAGAAAAAGTTGTGCTTAAAAAATAAGAGTGAAGAGCTTTAGAACCAAAACTGAACATTTTTATAGACTTTGTTCAAAATAATCAACTAAACACAGCTTTTAATTTCCTATTTTGTGCTCCATTAACCCTTGTGCTATCCTAGGCACTTTACTGTTGGGAGTTGGGTCATCTAGACCCACTAGAGCAGAGGTGGGCACTGAGGGCCGCATTCCTGCATGTTTTCCAGCATACCCTGCTCTGGCATGTTCTAATTGGCTGGACACACCTGAACCAGGGAATCAGCCATGAGTAGAGCAAGACTATCTAGAAATCATGCAGACACACCGGCCCTCGAGGCCTGGAATTGCCCACCCCTGCACTAGAGAGTGCGCTGAACCTCTTTTTTTCAATGATTTGTGATCTTCACTGGTTCAATGGATTACATAAAATTTTTCCACCTTTATCCACCTTTGTCATGGTAGGGAGAACACGTCAAAGTAAGGGTGGGGTCATCTAAGATAGCACAAGGGTTAAAACCTTTTTATACTCACCAATGGTGATTGGATGACTGAACTCTGTGTGATAAACTGGTTCTCCTCTTCCTCCTCTGCATCTGTAGACTCCTCCCTGTGAGACTCTGATTTGTCCATTTGAGAGGAAAACAACATCTTGTGTTCTCAGCAGTTTGGAGGGTTTCTCTCCTCTGAACCAGAAGAAACTCCAACCAGATGATGAAGGCTTCACTGAACAGCTCAGGGTCACTCTGCCCCCTACTGGAGACTTTGTGATCTTCAGTTCAGCCTTTGGTGTGTGTGCTGTGGAGTTCAAAAATAGATGTATTTATCTGTCTAAACAGAGGCCAACATCCAAAATAAAAGTCTCAAGAAAACATACATCAATAATTGAGAATCATGTATTTATTTATTTTCTACATTCATTCTTCTAAACACATCTATTTTTATGTGTTTTCTATAGTTTGAACACACTTATATAATTTTTTTTTACCTAAAACAGATACTCTGACAGCTTTACTCCAGCTTGTTGTAGAATATGAATCCTCTGTGGGTCTGCTCTTACAGCTGTAGTCTCCACTGATGGAAGCTGTGATAGTCCAGTCTTTCTGGTTTTTCCTGAATGTCTGTGACTGAGGTGTTCTCCATTCATACTCCCACTGAACTCCTTCACCTCCCTGAACCTCACATGTCAGAGTGATCGTCTCTCCTCTGAAGATCTCAGACCAGCTTGATTTTTGGGTTACACTGACTTTGTTGGAAACTGTTTCCATCAGATTTAAAAACAATAAAACACATTTTTAATGTTCAAATCAATGATTGTGAAAAGCTTTCAATAAAGTGAAATCCCTCACAGGTTATTTGAATGGTGACTTCATCACTGTGATCAGAGTAGACGGCTGGTTCTCCTCTAAATCCTCTGCATCTGTAGATTCCTCCTTGTGAGACTCTGATGTTTCCATTTAGTCCATCATTGATTGTGTCTTCAGAGGTGTGTGAGGTTCTTCTGAACCACTCATATTTCCAAGCAGCAGATTTCTCCACAGAGCAGATCAGTGTCACTCTGTCTCCTACTGACACAGTTGTTGTTGCTGCTGTCAGTGTGGCTCTGGCTCTGTCTGCAATGTTTGACAAACACAATTCAATGTAAGAATTATGAGAATAATGTTGCATCAGTATGTATAAGTAGAGTTTATACATTTATGAATGGTAGTTGATAAACATACATCTTAAATAGATGCTTTAGTTTGTTCAACATGAATAAATTCTTAAATATAAATTCTCTCATAAAATGAGTCATGTCAAAAACACACTAAGAAATTACCTGATACACGTATAGAGACTGTGTTGCTGCACTTTTTATAATCTGAAACCTTCCTGAGACCACAGCACTGATAATCACCACTGTAACCTTTATACAGATTTATTTTGAAATCTTGTTGTGTGACGTTAGAATAAACTGTCCAATCACTTCTATTAATTGTGTATTTCCAGTCATCTGTTCTTCCTTCCTTCATGTCACATTTGAAGGTTAAAGATTCTCCAGTAAAAAAAGTTGACCATTTGGGTTCAAAGGTCAACACAGCATCTAGAACAAACACAGACACACTATTCACAAAAAAAAAAACATTTTTTAAATGAAAATAAACAAACTAGCACATTTTAAAATCAATCAGGTGTTTTGTCTAAAAATGATGCATCGAACTGACATAAATGTAAAAACTATGAAAAGAAACAACAAAAAGTCCAAAAGTGTCACCTTCAGTGTGTCCACTGTGGAGGAGTGAATACAGCACTACTGTACATGAAAGATGGAAACATCAGAGATTCAGAAACTGATACAATATTTCAACAATAGAAAGAAATGAAATTAAAACTGTCAATGAATGTGACATTAAGTCAGTGGTTTCTCTAACAATAATGTCAAAGTTTAAGGTAAATAAACAAAGAAAAATGATTTCTTTCTAAAGAAAACTGTTCATCATGATCCCTGATAGAGTTCAGCTGAATCCTGTGGAGAAAACAGCTGCAGTTGAAACATGAAATTCTAACAATTTAGTTCAAAAATAGTTCTTCTTTGGTTTGACATTTTTCCTGATGAATGTGATGAAAACAGCAAAAGTTCTTGTGAAAAACTCACAGATGAACTCCAGTTTCCAGAGCAGAGTGTGTCCCATCCTCACAATCAAATGACACTGATGAGAAAATCCTGATGGAAAAGAGAAAAATGAAAGTGTGTTTCAGGAAAAGCAAAGAACTGTGAGAAACTAAAAAAAAACATGATGTTTTCTGTAAATATTGAATGGAAAAGACTCACTAACTTCTAGTTTCCTTCTTTAAGACAACAATAACACAACTGTCACAACGTTTGTATAAGAAACTATAAGTACACTTAACGGTTTTTAATTATGATTATATTACATTTAAACATCATTACCAGCCAAAAAGATGCAATTTTAGAAAAAGCAAAGTAAAGATTTTCTTCTAAAACAATCAAAGTTCTTTTCTGAAACCAAACCTGAATCCTTTGCAGACACTTGTCATGTACTGGGATTGATTATTGGAACAGGAACACCAGCCTGAACAATCAAACCTCTGCAGATGATCTCAAATGCAGCTGCAACTATCAGACAATTTCATGTCTTTTTCAAATGTGCTGCAGATAACTGGAGTGAACTGATTGGGTCTTATGGGGATGACATTGAGGGAGCTGTGGACTGCATGACAGACTAAATGAACTTCTGTGTGGATTTTGTGGTGCCTGTCAGAATGGTCAGGAGCTGGGGGGCGCTAGTGCGCAGCTGTAAAATGTAGACGTGTTTTCCACGGCTCTCCACCGAAACTCAAACTTTTTCATTATACACCACCTTAAACTCTTTCTACTTTTCCATATTTTTGTAAGTAGACGCGCCGCTTTCCATTGCGTTTTTTTTTTCTTGCAATGCCGCCGAAAGCGAAATCTTTGAACAAGACGGGAACCCTCGAGGGATATGTTAGCAACGCGGCTAGCGGTGCTAATGCTAACACTAGCATTATAAGCGAGTCCTCTCCCAAGAGAGCGGACAACCCCCGTGAAGACAAAAGCTACGCTTTGTGCAAAGAGATTTGTCGGGAGATGGCCACCACTATACTCTGGAAAATCGACGAGCGGTTTGATGCTCTGGAGTCCAGGTTTCAGTCCATTCACTTGGAGCAGGCGGACATGAAAGCTCGCCTGGAAAACCAGGAGCATGCGACGAGCGCGCTGGATGAGAGGCTGGAAGCATTGGAAGCCAAGTGTACGGGTCTAACAGAGTACACACATCAGCTTCAAACCAAACTGCATGACCTGGAAGCACGTTCTCGCAGGAACAACATTAAAATTGTCGGCATACCGGAAGGTGCGGAAGAAGGCAAGATTACGGAGTTTGTTTCCAGACTTATCCCAGAACTGCTGGGAAAAGATCATTTCCCACATCCGGTAAAGATGGACCGCGCACATCGCTCATTGCAACCAAAACCTGCTGCGGGAGCCAAGCCACGCACCACCCTGGCCCGAGTTCATCACTTTCAGGAGAAAGAGCTGATCCTGCGTTGCTGCAGGATTCAAAGAGGCTGTGAGTACAAAGGGAGCAAGATTCACATCTATCCTGATTACACCAGCGAAGTAATCAGTAATGGCTTTTGGAGATGTAATACGAGCCCTGCGCAGTGATGGGATCAAACACGTGTTGCGGTATCCAGCAAAGCTCCATGTGTACTGGAATGATGGACAAGCGCCCTCTATCTTTAACAACCCAGAGGAGGCGGCGCGCTGTGTAAAGCAATGCAAGTCGCCTGGGAGAGAGTAAGGTCTCTGCTTTGCTCCACAGTTTGACTAAGCAAGTTTGTGGAGTTACTTTCTGAATGCGCTATGCGCACTGATATGTCAGGCTCGTTAGTCTGGCAGGTGTAAAACTGATCGACAGCTAATGCTGATATTTATTCTATGTTGGTGGTGTGTAAATTGTATTTTAATATAATGCAATGGTGGTGGGTGTTTACCTCTCTTACTATTTGTCCGGCAGCTCCTGGTTTAGTGAAAGGGGAATGTTATGTGTCAAGTTCAGAAAGACGCATTCATTGGGGAGGGGGGAGGGTTTGTTTTGTTTTTTTCTTGTTCTTTGGTTCAGGTGCAAAAATTGCATCATATTTTGTCTACGTCTCATTATTGCCAGTTTTGAATAGGCTGTTAAGCACATTAAACCTCATGTTGGTAATTCTTTTCTCATTGTCCTCATCAGAATGCATAGATCGCAAAGTAACATGCACGTAGGAAACAGAGAATTACAGATGGTGTCCTGGAATGTCAGAGGGCTTGGTTCAATAGTGAAAAGGGGGAAAGTATTCAAACATTTGAAATCTCTTCATGCGGATATAATTTTCCTCCAGGAGACCCATATTAAAGGTACAATGCAGCATATTTTGAAGTATAACTGGGTGTCTCAGGTATATCAGTCATCTTTTACATCACATGCCCGAGGGGTAGCCATATTATTTAGGAAAAACGTCCCTTTTCAATTAATATCTGTGAAAACTGATCCACAGGGCAGATTTGTGATGGTCACAGGCCTGATAGATTCCTTTCCATTAACTTTTTTAAATGTGTATGGCCCGAACACAGATGATCCAACATTTTTCAGAAAAGTTTTTGACTTGTTGCCAGATGAAAATGACTCAAGCATAACAATATCAGGAGATTGGAACTGCTACTTAGATCCTTTCCTCGACCGTCTATCCTCGCGCCCTCCTCCAGAAAGTGTGTCTCTGCGGGTTTTACACAATCTCATGAAAAATAGAAATTTAGTAGATATTTGGAGAATTCAACATCCCACAGATAAAAATTATTCTTTCTTTTCCAGTGTGCACAAATCCTATAGTCGGATAGATTATTTTTTAACGAGCTCTAACCTTATTTCACAAATCACAAATTCTAAATACCATAACATTTTGATATCACAGCCCTGTGTCTGTATCACTGTCCCTAAATCTACCTAAACAAAACTATTCCTGGCGCTTCAACCCCACCCTTCTCAGTGATGAACACTTTAGTAAACATGTTGCTTTTAAGCTTAAAGAATTTATTGAAATTAATGATAATGGGGAGGTGTCTGACTCAACCCTGTGGGAAACACTGAAAGTTGTTATACGTGGAGAAATTATTTCTTATACCTCAGCTCTCAAAAGGAAAAAAATAAAAGGCTTTCTGAAATTAAAATTGCCCTTTCTATTCTAGAAAGGACATATCAAACTTCTAAATCCCCCTCTGACTACAGAGAAATGCTGAAACTTAAATATGAATACAATGTAATCATGAGTAGTCAAATTAATAATATATTATTGAGACTGAGGCAAAAACATTTTGAGATAGGAGATAAGCCCAATAAGCTCCTAGCACAACAACTTAAAGGAATGCAGGCTTCAAGAGCCATTCATAAAATAAAAAATAAAAATGGCACTCTTCTAACAAACCCAGTAGAAATTAATAATCGTTTCAAAGAGTTTTATCACAAACTTTACTCTTCTAATCAGAACTTATCACAGCGTGACATAGATGATTTCTTTGGCTCTCTTCATTTGCCCAGGTTAACTGATGCTGCAAGGCGTCATCTTGACTCCGACATCACACTGCAAGAAGTGATTGCAGCCATCAAGTCATTTCCATCAGGCAAGGCTTCAGGCCCTGACGGCTTTGGCTCAGAGTTTTACAAAAAATTCTCTGATGATCTTGCTCCTCTCATGCTTAGGATGATATGCGATTCCAAACGCAGAGATAAATTACCCGCAACTCTGTATGAAGCCAACATCTCCTTAATCTTGAAGAAAGGCAGAGACGAGGCCGATCCAGCTAATTACAGACCCATTGCTCTCCAAAACTTTGATCGGAAGGTAATAACCAAAATTTTAGCAACCAGATTAAACACGTATTTGACTTCTATTATCCACCCTGACCAGACAGGATTCATCCCTGGCAGACTGTCCTTTTCCAATGTTAGACGTCTTCTAAACACCATCTATGCCGACCACGATGGCTCTGATGAAGCTGCGGTTTTGAGTCTTGATGCGCATAAGGCCTTCGACCAGGTTGAATGGCTTTATCTGTTTGAATCGCTGTAAAGGTTTGGGTTTGGTGAAACGTTTATATCTTGGGTAAAACTAATATATGCAGGTCCGTTGTGCTCAATCCTGACTAATGGGGAGAGATCAACGCCATTTCCGTTACAACGCTCGGTCCAGCAGGGCTGCCTTCTTTCTCCTGCCCTGTTCGCCTTAGCTTTGGAACCTCTTGCTGTTAAAATAAGAGCAGATCCACATATCCAGGGCCTTCTGGTTGGAGGAACAGAAACTGTTATTAGCTTGTATGCAGACGATGTATTGTTATACTTGCGCAATGCTGAGGAGTCTGTGCCCCTTCTCATTGATTTGATAACAACCTTCGGAAAAATTTCAGGGTACACAATAAATTGGACTAAAAGCGAATTAATGCCTTTATCTAAAACGTATCCGCCAAATTCTATTTAAAACGCTTCTTTTAAAATAACCTATGACCATTTCACTTACCTGGGCCTGACTATTCCCAAAGACCCAAAATTAATCTTTACCTTGAATTTCACAAAATTTGTATCAAAACTAAAGCAGAATATTGAGTCTTGGAAGACTCTTCCCTTATCCATGATCGGCCGAATAAACTCTATAAAAATGGTTTCTCTGCCTAGATTCTTGTATTTGTGTCAGAATCTCCCTATTTACCTCACGGCCTCCTTCTTTAAAGAGTTGGACTCAATAATCACTTCTTATATCTGGAATAATAAAAATGCTCGAATCTCGAAGTCGCATTTGCAAAAATCCAAGTTGGAAGGAGGTCTTGGCCTGCCGGAATTCAAACATTATTACTGGGCTGCTAATATCAGAGCATTGATGTTTTGGCAGCAGGGATCACCAGACACCATTGGTCCCACCACTCCGCTGTGGGTTAAAATGGAGGCCGGGGGAGTGAGAGATTTCTCATGTTTACAGGCTCTGCTCTTCTCCAAACTAGAGAGGGCGGAGTCTCTCCGAAAACTGGGTTTTGTCCTAAAGCAATCAGTGCGCATTTTAAATCAAATTAGAAGCTTTCTTTCTTTGACGGACATTTCTGTTCAGGCACCAATATGCCATAATCACTCTTTCTTGCCTCCTTGGGGTGACAAATTGTATCAGGAATGGAATGAGAGGGGTTTGTCTAAGCTTGAAGATTTATACATAGATAAAAAATTTGCATCATTTAATCAACTTAAACAAAACTTTAACATTACCAATTCACACTTTTATAGGTACTTCCAAATTAGACATTACTTGCAGTCCAAAATTAAATTATTTCAAGATCTTCCAGCTGAACATGATCTTTATGACATTTTTAAAAATCCCCCTGGCTCCAGACATTTGGTTTCCAGAATAGTGCATTTATTTGATGGCAGCAACAGGGTGACATCAACAAAAATGAAAGATGCTTGGAGCGAGGAGTTGGGCATAGAGATGTCAGACTCTATGTGGGAAAAGTGTTTATCCAAGATTCACTCGTGCTCAGTTAACAGCAGAAACCAACTCATACAATTTAAAATCATCCATCGGCTTCATTACTCCAAAGTACGGTTGCACAAAAGATATCCTTCAATTACTCCCATTTGTGATAAATGTAAAATATCCGAAAGCACATTGGCTCATGCTTTTTGGTCTTGTCCCTCATTGGCTGGCTTCTGGAACAGTATATTTGACTGGTATTCCAAGGCCTATGGCTGCTTTATTCCACACGATGCAGAGCTCGCCATTTTTGGCTGCGTACGTACTAGAGCTATCCCAACTGTAATGCAACAGCCAATAGAACTTGGGTTAATGACCGCAAAAAGACAAATTTTGCGAGAATGGAAATCTACGGCTTCTCCATACTTTAAAATGTGGCTCACTGACATGCTATCTCTCATCCACATGGAAAAAATTTGCCATGTCAGGTCCGCCTCAGTTTATATTCACAATAAACTCTGGACACCAAGTTATTGAGACTGCATTTTTCTTTCTTCTATTTATGTCCTGTTTGGACGGCCTGTGAATAAATATTGAATAGAATGTAACTGGCAATTGTTTATTTACTTGTATTTTTACATTCTGTTTTGTAATGGTCTAAAGAGCACCTGAACTGTTTGTTTTGCCTGTTTGATTTTGTACACTTGAAAATGAAAATAAAATATTGAAAAAAAAAAAAAAAAAAAAAAAGAATGGTCAGGAGCTTCCCTAACAACAAACCCTGGGTTACCAGGGAAGTTAAGGCAGTTCTGAACAGGAAGAAGACAGCTTTCAGGAGCAAGGATCGAGAGGAGATGAGAAAGGTCCAACAGGAACTAAAAGTCTGCATGAAGGACACGGGAGGAAGCTAGAGCAGAAGTTGAAGGAAAACAACCTGCGTGGGGTCTGGAACGGCATGAAGACTATGACTGGATGCAGCAAAAAAGAGGGCGGTGCAACAAGCAGGATTCAGGAGAGAGTCGACGAACTCAATGCTTTTTTCAACCGGTTCAGCTCCCCCCAGGCCATCCCCCATGCTGCCTGCTCCACGGTGTTGCAGTGCTCCGTCAGCCTCCCCAACCATCTTACTTCTGCTGCCCCCTTATCAATCCTCAAATCCCAGCTATCACCCCTTTTCCATCACTGCGGATCAAGTGAGCAGGGAGCTGAGACGGCTCCAACCCAGGAAGGCAGCTGGCCCAGACCGAGTGAGTCCACGGCTCCTTAAGGCCTCTGCTGCAGAACTTGGAGACCCCGTACAGCAGGTTTACAACCTTAGCCTGCAGCTGGGGAGGGTCCCATCGCCATGGAAAACGTCATGCATTGTTCCTGTGCCCAAGAAGAGTCGCCTCGGTGAGCTAAACGACTACAGGCCGGTCGCCCTTACATCTCATGTCATGAAGACGCTAGAGCGGCTAGTCTTGCAGCGCCTGTGACCCCAGGTGCAGGGGGATGAGGACCCTCTCCAGTTCGCCTCTCAACCTAAGGTAGGAGTTGAGGACGCCATCCTATACCTTCAACACCGGGTCCTCTCCTATCTGGACACAGGGAGCTGTGCTGTGAGAATGCTCTTTTTTGATTTCTCCAGCACTTTTAATACAATCCAGCCCCTCCTTCTCCAGCAGAAGCTCCTCTCCTTTGGTGTGAACTCCCAACTGATGTCATGGATAACAGACTATCTGACCAACAGGCCACAATTTGTCAGAACGGGAGGTTGCAGTTCCTCCATGCTGACTGGCAGCACGGGGGCTCCACAGGGCACAGTGCTCTCACCTCTCCTCTTTACCCTTTACACCGCTGACTTCCACTACAACTCTGATGCACATGCAAAAGTTCTCAGATGACACAGCAATTGTGGCATGTATCAAGGAGGGTGAAGAGGGGGAGTACAGACAGCTGGTGGAGGACTTTGTGCATTGGAGCCAACGAAACAACCTCCACCTGAACACCACCAAGACAAAGGAGATGGTGCTGGACTTCTGTCGAACAACCTATCATAATTGGTGGAGCAAAGGTAGTGGAAAACTACAAATACCTTGGAGTTCTCCTGGACAAGAAGCTGAACTGGTCTGCAAACATGGACTCCATATACAGGAAGGGCAGAGCAGGTTATACTTCTTAAAAAGACTTGCCTCTTTGAATGTATTCTCAGAACCCCTTTTTATGTTTTATCAGTCTGTTTTTTTTAGTGCCCTGTCTTTTGCGGTGCTGTGTTGGGGGGGTGCACGAACAAAAAAGACATAAAAAGCTGAATCACCTGATCAGGAGGGCAGGCTGTGTGGTGGGGCGGAACCTGGAGACAGTGGAGGTGGTGGAAGATGCTGTCCAAACTGGACAGCATCATGAAGAACACTGGTCATCCCCTACACGGACTCTTCCCTGACCAAAGGAGCGCATTCAGCAACCGCCTTCGCTCTCTGCCATGCTCCACAGAAAGACTTAGGAAGTCCTTTGCACCGAGTGCAATTAGACTGTTCAATGCTGCTGGGAGGGGAGAAAGCATGAGGAGGAGTCACTAAATGGGCAACTACTTTTTACCTCTTTTATAGTACTTATTTTTTTTGTTGCTCTTATACTTTTATTTCTTTTTACTCTGTTTTTAGTGAGTTTGATTATTTTCTGCTTTTATGACTATTTATTACTCAACTACTTTTTAAATATGTATTGAATGTATCCTGTATTTGAGGAGCAATGGATGGATATGCACGTTCCCTTGGGATTAAGAAAGTAGTCCAAGGGGGGCGAACAAGTTTGACACCAAGAGCCAAAATTTTTTCACTGTGATTGTCAAAGAGCCAGACCACACCCTGACCTGCCAAGACGTAAACACAAACACGCAATTAAAGCCGTATTACTTTCCATAACACACTCCTTTCCCTACAACAGAACAGCAAGTATTGTACTTGTGTTAATTTCAAGGAAAGTGTCCAATACACACATCAATGCAGCTAAACCAGAGTTAACACAGAGACTACCCTGGAGGTCAGAGACCCCCTCGACACACTCACTCTCTCTCTTTATCTCACTTTTTCTCTGCCTCTCTCTGACACACACAACCACTCAGTGACGAGCAGTGAGGTTGATGCTGGAGAGGCACTGACTTCTCTGAAGTCAGATTTACGATGATAAAAACAGAATATTTCACCGTTCATCCAACAGTATTTCACTTGTAATTCTTTGTAACTCAACATTCCTCTTTCAATGACCCTTACACCAACAAATACACAAACATCTGGACAGAGTATCCTTCTGGGGGGTATTCCAGGAAGCATGTTTAAACTAGCCTGACTTTAAGTCTGAACTTTGGCTGAAATCTGCCTGAACTTGCTTACTCTGGGTATGTCGGTTCCAGAAGATCGGATATGAGTTGGCGTAATTACGCTCGACTTGGTAACCCTGGGTTAACGCACGTACACGTCGTGTACATAAGGACATTCTCAATAGATCGCCGATTTCTGGAGTCACCATGGAAACGCGTGGGGAAAAAAAAAAGAAAGTGCGACACTGGAGACGGAAGCGAGACGGAGTCTGAGATTTTAATGACGGCGTATGAAGATTATATGTCCAACAAAAAAGTAACACGACTGCATCATCAAAAAAAAGAATTTCTGCTTGGAGAAAATCAACAGACAAAGTAAACCCACGAGTTTTATATATATATAGAACTCTCATATGTCTAAATTTGAGCCGGTGAATATGCTAATTTTTATAACAATAAAAAGGACGGTAAAAAATGCACGGAGTGCAAAAATTCATTAAAGAATTTCCCATCATTGTACTTGCAAAATAAGAGTGTATGGGTGCTATAAAAACTCATCATCCTCTTCCTCCCTCTCACTAGTGGTGCTGAGACGTAAGCACAGTAGGACAAAATAACTCTGCAAAACACAGTAAAACAACTAAACATATTTAGTCAAAAAGCCACACTTTAACCCAAATCCGTCCAGACAGGCAAAGGGAATGATATCCCAGAATCCCTTGCGGTGCCGATCTAACAGCAGCACCAAAGTTACACCTAGTTAATTGAATTAATTTGAATGAAAGTAAAATAATTGTCTGAAAACTATGTGTTATTTTTAAGCTGACTTAACAAAAAAATGATTTCTCTTAACTGAAGCAAATAATTAAGTTAGATCAAAGTAAACAAGTTTAATTTTCCAACATCCATATGTGGTCTTATCACCCTCTCACGGTGGAAAAAGTATCATCTGAGCTTCTTCATCCACTAAATCATCTTCAAATGGACATGCCATGCTGCTGCACCTCTCTGAAAACAAACTAACCTTCAACTAAACCTGCTCCAGACCAGGTTATGTTCAGAGCATGAGTTGCTATGGCAACTTGACCTACCCTGAAACATACCTCCATTTCTGGAACCGAAGGCTGAGGTTATCAACTTCCTTAGCCTCAAACTTATCGTGGGAGCTAGCATAACCTGCTTTCTGGAATACCCCCCTGGTGTCTGAGTGATTCATATTCACAATAAACACATTAAAGACATTACATTTCAGTTGTGTGCAACTTAAATTAATTTTGACTTTCATTTGAATATCTTGCTTTTATATGTTTTTTAATTTAAAATAGAATGACTGACATTTGAATCAAAGGCAAATTATTTTCTTAAATAATAATAAATTGCAATGAGTCAGTTCATACTTAGGAGTAGTAATCCAACAAGTACTGAGTTTTAATTTAACTGGCTGCGTTATTCACTCCCTTCTTTCCTGCTCACATTAGGAACACGGTAACATAATGTCACACTCATTCAGCCAAACGGCATGCATGTAAATTCTGCTAACAGTTACCTGGCTCACGGTTTTACACTGAAAATTCCCCACTTCCCATGACTCTTAGGGGCTGAAGGCGGGGCTAACGCCCAGGCCAGTTGTTGCCTCTCTGATCAGCTCCTTTACGTGAGTGTCGGTCAGAACGGATCGATGTCTGTTCTCCAAATTATAACAGGGCCTTTTTTCAGAGAGATTTCAGCTCATTTATCTCCACTTCTCTCGCTGCCTCATCAGTGACCAGCGGGGATCTCATCAGTCAGTCTCTGCATTAAAGGATCCATGAGAAAAGTGATCTGCGGTCGTTTCCATCCAGTTGCGCAAGCAGCGTCACGTTCTGCGCTTTATTTATTTGGATTGCAGCTTCTGCTGTGAGCTCCGCAAAGAAGGAGAGTGGGATGATTGCCGTTTTGAATGTGCGCTTAGAAAAGCTTCAACTTGTTAATAAAGGAGACAATTTTTGTCAGATGATCAGGAAGTTTTTAATTTTCTCCGGGATACGTTTTGTTCTTTTCTGCCATGACCAATGTTACTGCTTCCAGAAGCTCATAATGATAAACATCGTGACCTTTCATTCTGTTCAGTAAAAAGTAAGAATCTTCCAGTTCTTCCAGAAACGTCCTGTGTTTATCTTATACTCTGAATTTCACCATTTTGACCACGAGGTTAACGGTCTGCACGCACATCAAATCTATATCTATGTGTTCCGGCAGTGGGCGTAACCCGCGCAAATGATTGGCGGTCACGTATGTATCGGGAGCAGCATCAAACACACACACACACACACACTGCCAAATTACTTTTATTATTAATTATTGTTTATTTTTAATACCCTCTGATGGGTTTGAATGTGGTTTAAGAGGTAAAAAAAAATATGAAATGAGGCACAGTATATAGAAAATATGATGAGCCGCAAAGAGCCGCACGCTCATTGGCCAAGAGCCGCATGCGGCTCGCGAGCCGCGTGTTCGCCACCCCTGAAGTAGTCAGTCAGTCAGTCAGTCTGTCATAAATCTTCAAGTAAAGATTGTCCACAAAGCAGTGAACTTCTTTCAGTCACCAAGAAATGAAAATGTTCTCATTCTGGTAAGTCTAGAATACTTACAGTGTGGACTGACTGATAGTAGTTCTGCTCTTTGTTCATCCGTGTCCTCTCTTCTAACAGCAAATGTCTTCATTCTTCTAAACCACTAAGATCAGCTTCTGGGATGTGAAGAGTCACATGGTCTCAGTGCAGAAACCTTTTCTATTTCTGCATTTTATGGTCACTTCCTGGTTGAAGTGTTAACATCACATCATTCACACCAGATGAAGAAGAAAATATAAAAACTGCTGCAGCATGAAGTCATTAGATGATGAACTTTGTCTATTTTCATCTTTCAGTCGCTCATGTTCTAAAGAATTTTCTCCCTGAAATGATTTAGTCATTTGTTGCAGTTTCTTTGTGTTTCAGTAACACTTTGAAGCTGCTCTGAAAGTCACTTTTTGTGTGAATAAACCCTGAACTTCTCCCAACAAAGAACACTGCCCCCTTTTTCATCACTTCAACCTTTGATTTACAGACTGATTGATTTCACTGCTGTTTCCATCTGAAATGAACAACAATGTGTCAACAATTGGTGTTGAAGCAGTGAAGGTGACCTGCTTGATGGTGACATGAGTTGAGAGTCAAATGTTTGGAACCAGGAGGAAGATCAGGGGCCTGTTTCAGAAAGGAGGTTCAACCAACTCTGAGGTTGAACTTGAACTCTGAGTTGGTCAATCGGGAGATTAACAACTCTGAGTTTTCTGTTTCAGAGAAGCTGATCGGAGTTAGGTTAATCAACTCTGAGTGGACTGAATCGGAGTTGAGCGTGCGCACCGCGACCATAAGAAGCCATTATCAATGGAGCGCAGATATCACGAGTCACCATGGCAACCGTGGAAACAAAGAGGTCTGCATATTTTTCGCCAGCTGAACTTGACGTGCTGCTGCAGAGTTACAGTGAATATGAGCACATATTCCAGAAGAAAAGCAACACCGCTGCATCTGCAAAACAGAGACAGTTAGCGTGGGAAAACATAGCTGCTCGAGTTAATGCAGAAGTTTGCATTTAAATCATTGGTATAAAATATTGGCTGTAATAAATAACTTTTTAAGTAGCGTAAGGTGTGAAATTAAAAAAATGGTGATATTTAGGTGTACTTTTGAAGTGTTATTCCTGGTGTAATTGCATGAAATGCTGCATAATGTACAGAACCAATCTGGGGGAAAATGCATTTAACGTCGGTAATGTTTAGAGGACTTTTTTGTTAACCTTCCCCTCTTGCAAACGTTGGTCAGTTTAATATTAATACATGCAATTGTGTTTTTAAAAGTGAACTTGTGTCTACTGTTGAACCTTTCGCTGCGCGAAGACTTCTCCTTTCTTTTCTCTCGTCTTTCCGACCGTGGTCAGAAGCGCAGGGGAGATTTCCTTCAGAAGGCAATTCTCCTTCGGGGTTCACTTCCTGTTCCAAACCCTCAACCTCCAGATTAAGAATGACTCCAAAACAGTTATTCTGGGAATGACACCTTCTCTTTATTTAACTAAGTGCTCCGTCCTCCGAACACACAATATATCCCACGCACACACCTCCGCTCCGTGCTCACCCCCCCCCCCCCATCTGCACCTGCACTCGCCCCCCCCCATCTGCACCTGCACTCGCCCCTCCCCTTGTCTCTCGTGGATCGCACCCCGCTCAGCACACACACGCTGCAACACTACCCTTGTATTGATCAAGTGGTATAGGTGTATATGGGATGAAGAAAGTAAGCAGTACTAGCAAATTGTGTTTCCAAAAAGTAATTGTTACATTAATTTAATTAAATGTCCCTGATTTCATTTTCATGTAGATGCAATCCTGCAGGAATTAAAATAACATGGCAGCAGCTAAAAATGAAGTATAAAAACATAATTCAATCAGGTCAAATTTGAGCATGTCATGGCTTTGTTGACAATATTTGACATATGAAACATCTACATAGCAATATCTAATGTTGTTTTCATTGTATATATGTAATTGACTGCAACAAAAAACGGTAACGCTCAAACAAAAACGTATGGGGAAATGACAAAAAATCGAGTCCTCTCAAAATCCTCGTACGAGGTAAATATAATTCTCTATGAATTAATGCAGCCTCCTCGTCTATTGGGTCCTCCAAAAAAGGACAAGTCATTCTTGTCACTTAGATCGTCTCTGTGTGACTGGAATGTGGGCAATGAAGGTTAAAGCGAAAAATACCGCTTTGTCTTTAAAAAGGGGAGGGGACGGGAGAAACTTTGAGTTTGGAGAATAAAACCTGCTCCCGACCAGGTTAGGTTCACAGCATAAGTAACCATGGACACTGACTCCGAGTATAAGTTACCTCTCTTTCAGAAACGGGTTTGACTTACTCTGCTTTCTCTGGTTTAACAGACCTCCCATTCTGAAACGGAAAACCCAGAGTTTCCCTGATTTCAGGGTTAACTCACTCAGAGTTTACACTTAACCTCCTTTCTGAAACAGGCCCCAGCTCCTCTCACAGCAACAACAGAGAGAAGCAGGAAAACACCAGCAGACCACAACCATGTGACTCCTTCATGTTCAGCTGAGAGATTCTGGACTTTGTTACTGTCACTGTGATGGTTTGGGTTTCTTTGTATTGATTTTTGCTTTCTTGTTTCTGTCATGTTTGAGTTCTGTTTCCTGTTTTATTTTGAAAGGGTTACTGTTATGTCATGGTTTTGAGTTTTACTTCCCTGGTTCCAATCTGTCCTGATCATGTTCACCTGTGTCTTGTCTGCCCTGTCTGTATTTAAGTCTTGTCTCTGCCTTCCTCTTGTGCATTAATGTCATTAATGTCTCTAACGTCGCTTCCCTGACTGTCATGTCCATGTATTCATGCTATGCCCACCGTGAGTTTTAGTTTTGTTTTCCTGCTTTGCAGCACCTTTTGTTTGTGAATAAATCCCCTTCCCCTGGAACCGTGTGCTCCTGTCTCTGCATTTTGGGTCCTTCACGCTACCACAGCCCTCCCTACCTGACAGTCACATCACAAAACAGCAGATAAACATTAAACTATGACGTTATTTCATAATCATAACTAATAAAATGAAGTTTTCTTCTACTCATAAACTCTTAATCTTTTAGAATATTTTATATTATTGTTTGATATGAGAATCGATTTCCAAGAATCATTTAAATTTTCTTCTGTGAATGTGTTTTTTCTGTTTTCTTTGTTTCACACTTAGCTGTTAAACTGCAGCTTTGTCCACAGTGCTTCTTTTTCTTATTTTTTTCTGTTCAATGGACTTTTTTTTTTATTACAAAGTGTTCTACAGCAGAAAAACAAAAACAAAACCGTTATTTTTAATATGTTTATTCTTCGGGTGATGTAAAAACCGTTTGTCAATTTAAAATCATTCAGTTTTAACACAAAAACATGCTATATTTAGAAAGTGGAGCAATTCTACATTCAGCACATAATTTATAAATGTTCTCAAACAGAGAGAAGCAGGAAAACACCAGCAGACCACAACAATAACAGAAAAATAAAGTTTTCTTCTCATCCAAAAAACTTAATCTTGTAGAATAATTTAGATTATTGTTTGATATGAGAATCTATTTCAGAAAATCATTTGAATGTTCTTTCATCTGTAAATGTGGTTTGTCTGCTTCCTCTGAAAAACACAGCAGCTTTGACCGCAGTTTTTTTCTCCTGGTTATTTTTTCCTCCTCAATGCAGTTTGTGGGCTGGAGTTTCTTCTTCCTGAGGATGTGTAGCTGCTGCTGAGCCTTTTTAACCAGGGCAGAGGTGCTGGCCATTCAGGAGAGGTCTGCAGAGATGTGGACCTAAAGGAATTTGAAGGATCTACTCGCTCCACCTGTTTGCTGTTGATGTACAATGGAGCGTGGGATTCTCTGTTCAGCCAGAAGTCCAGGATGAGTTCTTAAGTCCTGGTGATGTTCAGTGCCAGGTTGATAAATGCACTCCATTCTCCAAGTTTCAGGACTTCATCCCTTTAGGTCGTCTCATTCTCCTCAGTTATTAGGTGTAACTTACATTTTACAATAATTGCTATCAAAACTTTAGCCATAGTTTACATCAGAACCTCCCTCTAAAGTACACAGTTATATTGACAACATGACTAAGTAATTTGACTGTCTTGTTTGTAGACAATGACACAAGGACTTGACATTCCGATTGCACTGACATGTTCAATGACATAAAGACTTAGTTTTGAGAGATGAACTAAAGATTTTGAGCAAGTTACAGGCTTTTGTAAGAAATCCATGGTGTTTTGCTGTTTGTACAAATTGTTTTGAGAAGTGCACACGTGTACTTGCAAACTTCAATTCTGATCTGAGAATTGTACTAAAGCGACTGAGAAAAACTGTAATACAACCATATGGGACATAGAATCTTCCCAAAGAGCATCTGGCTAATTAACAAATACAATAATTATTCCATCAACCAGAAGAATAAACTTATAGGTACTGATGTCCATGTGATATTTCCGCTCTCCTTCATGCAAAGATTCAACACGGTACTGGGAACATTCCTAAGAGAGTTTGGTCCATGTTGTCATGACAGCATCACACAGTTGCTGCAGTTTTATCGGCTGAAAATCCATGATGCTAATCTCCCGCTCCACCACATCCCAAAAGTTCTCTATTGGGTTGAGATCTGGAGACTGTGGAGGCCTTTTAAGTCCAGTGAAGGAGTCACATGGTTGTGGTCTGCTGGTGTTTTCCTGCTTCTCTCTGTTGTTGCTGTGAGAGGAGCTGATCTTCCTCCTGGTTCCAAACATTTGACTCACAACTCATGTCACCATCAAGCAGGTCACCTTCACTGCTTCAACACCAATTGTTGACACATTGTTGTTCATTTCAGATGGAAACAGCAGTGAAATCAATCAGTCTGTAAATCAAAGGTTGAAGTGATGAAAAAGGGGGCAGTGTTCTTTGTTGGGAGAAGTTCAGGGTTTATTCACACAAAAAGTGACTTTCAGAGCAGCTTCAAAGTGTTACTGAACCACAAAGAAACTGCAACAAATGACTAAATCATTTCAGGGAGAAAATTCTTTAGAACATGAGCGACTGAAAGATGAAAATAGACAAAGTTCATCATCTAATGACTTCATGCTGCAGCAGTTTTTTATATTTTCTTCTTCATCTGGTGTGAATGATGTGATGTTAACACTTCAACCAGGAAGTGACCATAAAATGCAGAAATAGAAAAGGTTTCTGCACTGAGACCATGTGACTCTTCACATCCCAGAAGCTGATCTTAGTGGTTTAGAAGAATGAAGACATTTGCTGTTAGAAGAGAGGACACGGATGAACAAAGAGCAGAACTACTATCAGTCAGTCCACACTGTGAGTATTCTAGACTTACCAGAATGAGAACATTTTCAGGTAACGCTTTCTTTTACAGTACAGTACTTACAGTGTACTTAAGTAGTATTTACATGGTATTTATTGTGTAACTACTGGGTACTTTCAGGGTACTTACATGGTACTTTTTATGGAATTTACTGGGTACTTACATGGTACTTTTTTGTGTCTTATCTGTACTTACATGGTACTTACTGTCTATTTATATGGTACTATTTGGTTCATACCTATGTGGTACATACTGGGTATTTATATTATACTTACTGGGTATTTACATGTTGTGCAAAGGGGTCTTTTGTGGTACTTACCACATGTATGAACAAGGTAAGTACAAATAAAGTACCTTGAATGTAAGTCTGCACTCGCTGAATGTTTCATGGTATTTACTAAAAATTTACCACAGAAACTACCCCTTAAGTACACTGGAACTGGACTGTAAAAGAAAGTCAGCCCTATTTCCACTCAACTACATGGTACTTTCATTACTAAATACTGGGTATGTTCACTTGAATATTACTTGGTACTTACCCCTTAAGTACACTAAAACTGGACTGTAAAAGAAAGTCAGCCCTATTTCCACTCTATTACACGGTACTTTCAGTAGTAAATACTGGGTATGTTCATGTATTACCTTCCTATACAGTACATACACACTTGGTCTTCTGACCTTACCAAATGAGACAATGCTAACTTGTTGGTAAAGGTCAAATAACTGCATTGTAAAAACATTTTCCTACTTCTTGTAACATGAGGCAAATGTAAAGAGAAACAATACAGCAGTGAAAACAACAATCTTTAATATGATACATGTCTGCAGCATACAAAGTGTCATCACAATGAAATATGTTTTAAGTACAAAACAGTACAAAGGAGCATTCCAAAAAACACATTATTAGCCTGAGGGTCGTGCTTTTTGTCAGTTAAAATTCCTTCAGCAGAGTTTGGTAACGGTGCAGGACTTCTTCAGGGTTTGGAACTGCAAGAAAATTCACAATAAAAGCTCAAATGAACATGAAAAGCAAAACAACTTTGATGAAGTACAAAATATATTTTATTTATTTAATCATTTCTGTAAGGAGTTTGATAAATCTCTGTAAAATCCTTATTGCTTTGACTGCAATGCTTGAAATTAATCAATTATCCTCATTTATAAACATGATAATAAATTATTCAAAACTTGACTTTTTTAAATATTGTTCTAAACATGGACTTGTTTTAATATATAATGTCAGGAAAATATGTAAAACAACAAGGTAAATGTTTACTTTTAATACTAAAAACACCCAGAGTGTGGGCTTTTGTTAAGTAGGTCTGGGCGAGCAAAGTTGCAAATTCCCAGCGCACTTGAATGCAGCATGACAACCCCCCAGGGTAAACGTGCATTAATCCGGAGAGCCTCGAGGCGCGTGCAACAGTTTGAATTTCTCTTCATTTGGCAGGTAAGCCAGTGTTTTTGTAAATATTGCATAAATTATATGTAAATATTTAAACTGATCAAACTTAAAAAAGCTAACCTCGTGATTTCAAGCCGCTCTTTCAGTGTTTGAAACGTGACGTCAGAGCATGTCTGCTACTTTACTGCAATAATTTCAAAATGTATAACTTTTTAAAGTTTGTAATGAAAATCTCCAAACATTGTTGTTACTTACCAGCAGAGGAGCACCTGTAAAACTAGCCTGTAGCCTAAATGATAACGTCTGTTGTTCAGTGCACGTTTGAGCGCATGTCTCTCTGGGAAAATCAAAGAAAGGCGTTTATTTTGAAAATAATGATGACGTACTTCCTACTTTTCACCGCTTTAGATCAGCTATGGTGAAGAAGACATCCCAGAAAATCCGTGAAGCCACAGGAGAGTACGCTAAAGTAAGCTAAATCCACCAAGTGGACATATTATTTACATGAATGTAGAGTTTAACTGCATTTTCCCCGTTTTCTTTTCTTTCTCCGTTTTTATTTTATTTTTATTTATTTTATCAAATATGATAGAGACAACAATACCACCCAACAGTGAAGGTAACTGTTTGAAAATATAAAACATATTTTGAGTAACTGTGTTGACTTTGAAATTGCCTATTCATTTCTTTTTTTCCTTTTCTTTTACACTGCCATGTGTTTGATGCTAATGCAAATTGTAGGTGCGAATAATATTTATAAAGAAGAAATACACACAGCAATTGCCAATTATAACATTACTTTGACATTCTTTGTCTAAACAAATTAGACTTTTTATGGCAATTTAGATTTTTTTTTCTTTGATTTCTTTTTTGTTATTTTTGTTTATGTAACTAAAATATAAAGTTGTGAATAATCTATCATGTTTATAAATGAGGATAATTGATTAATTTCAAGCATTGCAGTCAAAGCAATAAGGAATTCACAGAGATTTATCAAACTCCTTACAGAAATGATTAACTAAGTAAAATATATTTTGTACTTCATCAAAGTTGTTTTGCTTTTCATGTTCATTTGAGCTTTTATTGTGAATTTTCTTGCAGTTCCAAACCCTGAAGAAGTCCTGCACCGTTACCAAACTCTGCTGATGGAATTTTGACTGACAAAAAGCACGACCCTCAGGCCAATAATGTGTTTTTTGGAATGCTCCTTTGTACTGTTTTGTACTTAAAACATATTTCATTGTGATGACACTTTGTATGCTGCAGACATGTATCATATTAAAGATTGTTGTTTTCACTGCTGTATTGTTTCTCTTTATATTTGCCTCATGTTACAAGAAGTAGGAATATGTTTTTACAATGCAGTTATTTGACCTTTACCAACAAGTTAGCATTGTCTCATTTGGTAAGGTCAGAAGACCAAGTGTGTATGTACACTGTATAGGAAGGTAATACATGAACATACCCAGTATTTACTACTGAAAGTACCATGTAATAGAGTGGAAATAGGGCTGACTTTCTTTTACAGTCCAGTTCCAGTGTACTTAAGGGGTAAGTACCAAGTAATATTCAAGTGAACATACCCAGTATTTAGTAATGAAAGTACCATGTAGTTGAGTGGAAATAGGGCTGACTTTCTTTTACAGTCCAGTTTCAGTGTACTTAAGGGGTAGTTTCTGTGGTAAATTTTTAGTAAATACCATGAAACATTCAGCGAGTGCAGACTTACATTCAAGGTACTTTATTTGTACTTACCTTGTTCATACATGTGGTAAGTACCACAAAAGACCCCTTTGCACAACATGTAAATACCCAGTAAGTATAATATAAATACCCAGTATGTACCACATAGGTATGAACCAAATAGTACCATATAAATAGACAGTAAGTACCATGTAAGTACAGATAACACAAAAAAGTACCATGTAAGTACCCAGTGAATTCCATAGAAAGAACCATGTAAGTACCCTGAAAGTACCCAGTAGTTACACAATAAATACCATGTAAATACCACTTAAGTACACTGTAAGTACTATACCGTAAAAGAAAGCGTTACCTATTTTCATTTCTTGGTGACTGAAAGAAGTTCACTGCTTTGTGGACAATCTTGACTTGAAGATTTCTCTGCAGCACATTTGAAAAAGACATGAAATTGTCTGATAGTTGCAGCTGCATTTGAGATCATCTGCAGAGGTTTGATTGTTCAGGCTGGTGTTCCTGTTCCAATAATCAATCCCAGTACATGACAAGTGTCTGCAAAGGATTCAGGTTTGGTTTCAGAAAAGAACTTTGATTGTTTTAGAAGCAAATCTTTACTTTGCTTTTCCTAAAATTACATATTTTTGACTGGTAATGATGTTTAAATGTCATTCAATCATAAATAAAAAACAATGTATTGCCCTGGAGATTATTTGTGTTAAATTTTCGTAGAATTAACTAGTTTCTTGTCATCTGTCTTTATTAAATCAGTCTGCAATGTTTTTTTTCTTCCTTGTCAGTGGAGGACATTGTGACAGTTGTGTTATTGTTGTCTTAAAGAAGGAAACTAGAAGTTAGTGAGTCTTTTCCATTCAATATTTACAGAAAACATCATGTTTTTTTAGTTTCTCACAGTTCTTTGCTTTTCCTGAAACACACTTTCATTTTTCTCTTTTCCATCAGGATTTTCTCATCAGTGTGATTTGATTGTGAGGATGGGACACACTCTGCTCTGGAAACTGGAGTTCATCTGTGAGTTTTTCACAAGAACTTTTGCTGTTTTCATCACATTCATCAGGAAAAATGTCAAACCAAAGAAGAACTATTTTTGAACTAAATTGTTAGAATTTCATGTTTCAACTGCAGCTGTTTTCTCCACAGGATTCAGCTGAACTCTATCAGGGATCATGATGAACAGTTTTCTTTAGAAAGAAATCATTTTTCTTTGTTTATTTACTAAAACTTTGACATTATTGTTAGAAAAACCATTGACTTAATGTCACATTCATTGACAGTTGTAGTTTCATTTCTTTCTATTGTTGAAATATTGTATCAGTTTCTGAATCTCTGATGTTTCCATCTTTCATGTACAGTAGTGCTGTATTCACTCCTCCACAGTGGACACACTGAAGGTGACACTTTTGGACTTTTTGTTGTTTCTTTTCATAGTTTTTACATTAATGTCAGTTCGATGCATCATTTTTAGACAAAACACCTGATTGATTTTAAAATGTGCTAGTTTGTTTATTTTCATTTAAAAACATTTTTGTAGTAAATTGTGTGTTTGTGTTTGTTCTAGATGCTGTGTTGACCTTTGAACCCAAATGGTCAACTTTTTTTACTGGAGAATCTTTAACCTTCAAATGTGACATGAAGGAAGGAAGAACAGATGACTGGAAATACACAATTAATAGAAATGATTGGACAGTTTATTCTGACGTCACACAACAAGATTTCAAAATAACTCTGGATGAAGGTTACAGTGGTGATTATCAGTGTTGTGGTCTCAGGAAGGGTTCAGATTATCCAAAGTGCAGCAACAGAGTCTCTATACGTGTATCAGGTAATTTCTTAGTGTGTTTTTGACATGACTCATTATATGAGAGAATTTATATTTAAGAATTTATTCATGTTGAACAAACTAAAGCATCTATTTAAGATGTATGTTTATCAACTACCATTCATAAATGTATAAACTCTACTTATACATACTGATGCAACATTATTCTCATAATTCTTACATTGAATTGTGTTTGTCAAACATTGCAGACAGAGCCAGAGCCACACTGACAGCAGCAACAACAACTGTGTCAGTAGGAGACAGAGTGACACTGATCTGCTCTGTGGAGAAATCTGCTGGTTGGAAATATGAGTGGTTCAGAAGAACCTCACACACCTCTGAAAACACAATCAATGATGGACTCAATGGAAACATCAGAGTCTCACAAGGAGGAATCTACAGATGCAGAGGATTTAGAGGAGAACCAGCCGTCTACTCTGATATAAGTGATGAAGTCACCATTCAAATAACCTGTGAGGGATTTCACTTTATTGAAAGCTTTTCACAATCATTGATTTGAACATTAAAAATGTGTTTTATTGTTTTTAAATCTGATGGAAACAGTTTCCAACAAAGTCAGTGTAACCCAAAAACCCAGCTGGTCTGAGATCTTCAGAGGAGAGACGATCACTCTGACATGTGAGGTTCGGGGAGGTGAAGGAGTTCAGTGGGAGTATGAATGGAGAACACCTCAGTCACAGACATTCAGGACAAACCAGAAAGACTGGACTATCACAGCTTCCATCAGTGGAGACTACAGCTGTAAGAGCAGACCCACAGAGGATTCATATTCTACAACAAACTGGAGTAAAGCTTTAAGGTTGTGTGTTTTAGGTAAATTCATTTTTTGTTTTTTATGTAAGTTTGTTTAAACAACACATCAAAATATATGTGTTTGTAAGAAATAAATAAATGAATGATTCTAATTTATAAATATATGTTTTCCTGAGAATTTTATTTTAGATGTTAACCTCTGTTTAGACAGATAAATACATCTATTTTTGAACTCCACAGCACACAAACCAAAGGCTGAAGTGAAGATCACAGAGTCTCCAGTAGGGGGCAGAGTGACCCTGAGCTGTTCAGTGAAGCCTTCATCATCTGGTTGGAGTTTCTTCTGGTTCAGAGGAGAGAAACCCTCCAAACTGCTGAGAACACAAGATGCTGTTTTCCTCTCAAATGGACAAATCAGAGTCTCACAGGGAGGAGTCTACAGATGCAGAGGAGGAAGAGGAGAACCAGTTTATGACACAGAGATCAGTGATCCAGTCACCATTGGTGAGTTTGAAAAGGTTTTAATGGAGCACAAAATATGAAAATATAAACTGTGTAAAGCTTGTTATTTTGAACAATATCTATAAAACTGTTCAGTTTTGGTTCTAAAGCTCTTAACTTTTATTTTTTAAGCACAACTTTTTCTTTACTTTTAACTAGAAAGTCACTGGAACAAATTTGTCTTCTAAAAAGGGCAGAATGAGCCCAGCTGTAAATGTAAACACATGAAACCAACAAAAGAATGTTGGTGTGACACTGTGTGCTTGATTTGAAAACAGCTGTAAAATTGTAAAAAAAAAAAAAATAACAACAATTGTTATTATCTTTCATAATTAAACTACTGTTTCATTTTTTATGGATCGTCATATTTTAAAATAAACAGCAAGGAGGGGTACTGGTAACCATAGCAATGCAAAGAGCATTGCTGTGTTTCTGTTGCAGTTCCTGCAAAAATCAAAGTGTTGCACGCTGACAGAGTTGGTCCATCATCTGTAAAAGTGAAACATTGACAATAAATGATCTCTGTTGAAGAGAAGCTGCTGATCATTTCTTCTCATAGTGTAGTTTGTCATAGAGGCTCTGTCATAGAGCAGCAGAAGTCACAGCAGAGCAGCAGAGAGGTCAAAACAATCATGAAGAAAGTGAAAAATCTCCTGCTTCATTTCTGTCTGACAGCAGAGTTATCAGAGTTCTGTCAACCTGTGGAGCTTCTTCTATCAGAACCAAAGGTGTCACATGAAAGAGTTTGCTCAGAAACACAACAAAGTCACTCAAAACAACACTATTTCTCCCCCAGAACCTGTCCTGAGAGTGTCTCCATGGTGGTTGAGTCCTGGAGCCTCAGTGACTCTGAGCTGTGAGGTTGAACATGTGTCTGCAGGATGGAGCTTCTACTGGTATAAAGCTGTTCCTGATCTATCACACAAGTCTGGCTCTTACAGCTATGAGCTGCTGCCTGCTAGCTCCAATGGGACTGCAGACAACTCCTACATCATTCATGGACAGACACACACAGCAGGATATGTGTGCAGAGCTGGAAGAGGAGAGCCACACTTCTACACTCTTTACAGTCAACCTCACTTTGTCTGGTCTGGAGGTCAGACTTCTGATTGTTGATTCATTTCTGTCAACACTGAATGATTTCTCTTCACATTTCTAATGCTGTCAGATTCTGCTCTTTAGTTTGCTTCTTTCCACTTATTGCTAACAGTCAAATGTCATTCAAAATGTTGGAAACAAATGTTTCTTTTTCATTTGCATAGAGCCATTCTAACTCCAAGCCATTGAATGAAAATCCATTGAAACCCATTTGTTTTTGAGTCTCTTTGCTCTCCAAATCAAGCTAAAGTGTGCTGATCTTCATCCTGTTTGTTTTCAGATCTTCATCCATCAGCGTCTCTCTCAGTGAGTCCTGACAGAGTCCAACACTTCACCTCTGACTCTGTCTCACTGAGCTGTGAGGGAAACTCTGCTGAGTGGAGAGTCAGCAGGTTTCTGCTTCCTGACTTCCTGTCATTCTGTTCTGACTGGGGAACAATGAATGGATCAACATGTCATGTTCAGAAGATCCAGTCCAGTAATGCAGTGTACTGGTGTGAGTCTGGATCAGCATTCAGCAACGCAGTCAACATCACTGGACACTGTGAGTGGAAACATGTTTGGATTCCTATTTTTAGCTGGACTTTCATCATTGGATTGATTTGAAACACATGCAGAAGTTGAAGATGGATTTAGATGATCAACTGGATGTCAAAGCAGAATGAAGCAGACGTCAAACATGTTGGGATCATATGTGATGAAGATGAATGTTGCTGTTTCCAGATGATGATGAGCTTATCCTGCTGAGTCCTGTCCATCCTGTGACTGAGGGACATTCTGTTACTCTTGGCTGCAAGTTGAGGACAGAAAATCTTCTTTCTAAAGTGTTTTTCTATCAAAATGACACAATCATCCAAAGTGAGAGCAGAGTGGAGATGATCATCCCTGCAGTGTCAAAGTCTCATGAAGGCTTCTACAAGTGTCAATCCTCAGGAAAAGAATCACCAAAGAGCTGGTTGGCAGTAACATGTCAGCAAATCTCTATTGATTCATTGTAAATCCTTTAGGGGATAATATTTACATATATTTGAACCAAACATGTTTTTTTACAGCTACATCCAGACCTGACAGCTCCTCATTTCCTGTGTTGGTTGTTGCTCTAACTTCAGTAATTTTGGTCATTTTTCTATTCATGATGTGGTTTCTCTACAAAAGATCAAGACGTGAGAAATATAACTGATTATTAGATAATATTCATAATAATTTCATGTTAATCAATTACAGATTTTTTTTTCTTTTCCAGATTCCATCATCAGGTTTGTGCAGCTCTGTGTTTTATGTTTAGTAAAAGTGTGACAGATGATTTTCTTGGAGATGATGTTTTCAATCATTAGAATCTTTCTATTTCTTTCTTCCAGCAGGTCTCAGGACAACAACCAGAGCTCTGCTGCAGACCACAGAGAAGCTCAGCACAGAAATGACTCCATTCTCCTCCATGGTTAGTCTAAACTTTGACTGATCTGGATTTATTCTAGAAGTTTGACTTTAGAACAAATGAACTGAACAGAATAGTTTCATCTCTTGATGTTTGATCTGGAAACTGATGGAAACATTTAGTTCCTGTTGGTTTAGAAGAGGTTGATTCTGTCTTTGTGAAATTCCTTTTTAAGGTGGTTCTTCTCTGTTTGAATCACACAAAGGTCCTGAGGAGATTCAAACTGATCCAGAAGATGAAAACAAAGGTAAAATGAAAGAATCAGTCAAGATTAAGAACATTTATCTGTTCATTTACATCTAAATTATTATTCTGTGGTACAAAAATGACAGATTTTTTCTATCAGACATATAAAAACCAGAAAAGAAAATATCTTTTTTATTGTAGACTTTTAGATGAAAGCAGAAGAAATGATCCAAATTTAAAAATATGAATAATTGATGTTTCAGGTGAATCCAGGAAGGTTACATATTCTTCAATCAAGCTTAAAACCGTCACTAAGAAAAGTGAGAAAATCAAAGCATTTATTCAACATTTATCCAAAGAAAAAGCTTCAAGATAGATTTATGAACCAGTTGAGTCAAATCCAATGTTTTCTGACAGAAAAGAGACAGAAACCAGCAGAGGAGACAGTTTACTCTGATGTGAAGACAGGAGCGTCTGCAGGTAAGATCTGCCACTACATGGAAACATGTTCTCCATCCATGCAGCTGCCTTTCCAAATGACAGGCTGTCAGCTTCTGTCATGTTGGATGTTGTTTTCTTTTAGATGGCAGTCAGCTGTATGCACAGATCAGGAAGAAAAACAAAGGTCAGTCAAATCTTCATCTTTGTAACTTCACTGACTGAAAACTGCTGGAAAGTAAACTGCAGGATTCATTCAAGTCAATGTTGTTGATGTAGGTTCTGCATCAAGACCATGCTCCACCCTCAGCTGCTGAGTAACTCTGCATTTTGGCTTTTCTTGTAGATCCACAGAGCCAGCAGCATCCATCAATGTGATGAACAAACGTCTCACCTGTAGGTGGCGCTGCTAGGACAGCTGCACGTTTGCTGGGCTCCAAATGTTTGCCTCTCTTTTGGTCTCATTTGAGTATTTTTGTTCAGTTTTTTTTTATTTCTTATGTGATCTTAACAACTTTCTTGCAGCTGCCTAACATATAATCCTAAAGGAACTCAGGGATGAATTGAATTTGCTGAAATTTTCTCTGGATTGTTAGTTTTTCCAACATCAACCAAGTCTGCAGCTGCAGTCCAGGATCAGCTGATGTCTCTGGTTCACACAGTCTGCTCTATCAAGGCTGATCATGAACAACATGGAGCTTCAGACTTTTCTGTCCTTTAAGATCCTGGACGTCCAGATCCAGGTCAGTCTGGACTTTCAGACAGTGTCTTACTTCCACCAGAACCATCAGGAAACAACTGGACTTGTTCTGTTGTTGAACTGAACGCTGCAGAAGGAGTGTGAGTCCTTATATGGTCAGACTTTGAGACAATTCTTCTCCATGATGACTTTTTTAACCTTCTGAAGTACTTTTTTAACTTTTTTAAGTTCTTATAATATAAAATATGTTAAACTTTACTAACCAAACCAACTCAGCTTAAAGTTCCACTCTGATGATCTTTTGATCTATCCTAAAAGTGTTCCAGTGGTCTTTGAATTATGATTTAGCCACTTTTAGCCAAAATCAATAAACTTATGTGGTTTTCTGAGTTGTGGGCAGGACTTTTGACGTGGAGTAAGCCTGCCCCCATTTCCCATCATTCTCTGCTTACACTCTCTCCAAACTCACTTTAGCGGTGCAAAAAACAACAATGGTGAACAATACTGGAGCTCTCCAGCCATACAGTTTTGATCCAGATCCCAGCTCAGACGAGGAAAACAAAGACGTTCATGGATCTAGTCAGTAGCGGTTTTAGGCACGGGCAATACGGGCAATTGTCTGGGGCGCAAATTGTTCAACTATTGGTTTTCTGTTATTTATTTCACAGACTTTGTAACGTTCTACAACCAGCGAATTGCCCCCTAAATCACCAAATTGAGTTCGGTGATTTAGTTTTTAATGTTTTCTAAAACCTAAAAATGATATTCACAATAACAGGTTCATAAAAAATCCAATCCGTCTCATAAAGACACACACAGGACGTCACACACCAAGCAGAAATGAACTTTTTGTTAAAAATGACGCCAGAGTTCAGCTCTAAAAAAATGGACAAGGGCAAAGAAAACAGAAAGATTTGTTTCTTATTATTATTTCCAGGCTTTGTTTGTTTTGTTTTGCAACTTGTATAATTTTGACAATATATTTTTATGGAGAGCAAACGTTTATACATTATTTAAGGTTTAACTTGATTTATTCTGGATCAATTTTCCTGTTTTTATTCATATTCATGTTCAAAAAGTTGAGTTTTAAAGGTTTAAAAGTTTAGCTTTAGTGTGTTCAGTAACTGTTTATCTTGTTTGGCCCGCAACTTAAATTGTGTTTTTATTTAAGGCCCCCTGTGTGACTGAGTTTGACACGAGATTATAAAATGTATGCATTTTTTGTGTAAATGGGCGCATAAAGATAGGAAACACAAAAAGATGTTGTCAAATTTGTATGTGTGCGGGAGTGGTGGTGGTGGTGGGGTTACTCGCCCGGGTAGTAGGAACCACCACTGGATTTAGTCGTCTTCCAGTGATGCATCAGAATGGAGCAGAGCAGGAAGGTAGTGGCCCGCTGATTGTAGCACCTACATCACACTTACTAGATTCTTCTAGAGACATTTTTTTATCTGCTCCTCATTCCCCAAGATTTGAATTGGAAATGCATTTTGCTGAAAAGAAAATTATAGTTTTTCCCTCTTGATGCTCTGGGCTTCAAGATTTGTTTTAATTAAATTAAAAAAAAAATACTTTCATGTAAAAATTGTGTAATGATAAACATAAAAATATATATACTGCATATCTTAACTGGGTCTTGTTTGAACATTTTTATATCAATAAAAACTTTTGTTACACTTGAATTTTTGATTGTTTTCATCATTTCTGTTCTTGTGATTCAGGAATTTTTAATTGTAACATTACTCAGTTTTAACTGGGAGCCACATTTGATTACATTTTTTTTTCTGAGATGAACAATATTTTCTGCTTTCAATCAACTTTTATCCTAAAAACCTTCTCAGAAGAGTCCTTCAAAGAAGTTATTGTGGGTAATCTGGTTAAGTGTAAACTCTAGCTAAGCTGCATTTGATGTGTGTATTGAGGTTGGACACTTTCCTTGAAATAAACACAACTACAATACTTGCTGTTGTGTTGTAGGGAGAGAAGTGTGTTATGGGAAATAATATGGCCTTAGTTGTGTGTTTGTGTTTGTATGCCTTGGTGGCAGTGGCTCAGGCGGTAGAACGGATCGTCCAATTATTAAAGGGTCGATCCCCGCTCCCCCCAAGCCAGCTGTGTACTAGGACAAGACACTTCACCCTCCTTGCCTCCAGTGTGGCTCCACTGGTGTGTGAATGTATATGAATGATCCGCTAATGGTCAGAGAGGCCGTAGGCGGGAACTGGCAGCAATGGCTCTGTCAGTTGAGACTACATCAGTAGCTACCATCACCAAGTATGAATGAGGAGTGAATGAATAATGGACACATTGTAAGAACCAAGAAAAAGCACACGTTTTATTTTATTTTATTTATTTGTTTTTTCACACACTATTCCCTTCCTCTCACCTAAGCTGCCACATAACTCAGCCACACTACAATAGTACTGATCTGCACAACACACTTAGACACTCAACATGTCCAGCATTACATCACATGCACTTTATATGACACATAAAGCCTCATAGCAACATCAAGCATACCATTATGTGTACATATATACTCATTTTTGCCTCAATCAACAACATACAGTTTCTAGCATTCACCTCAACAGCTGCATGTCCACCCTAAGGTTAGTTACTTGGAATGTGCACGGAGCTGGAACCAGAGAAGAGACTGGAAATATTGACCAAATTAAAAGATCTCAAAACTGATTTTGCATTTCTTCAAGAAACTCATATGTCTGGTTCATCAGTGAAAATTCTCGCCACAGCAGATTTTCCAAACGTAAATTCAGCTTGTTATAATTCTAGACAGAGAGGAGTAGCTATTCTAATAAATAAGGAAGTTAATTTCACCGAAGCCAACGAAGTCATAGATCCAGAGGGAAGATTTATAATAGCTGCATATTTTGAGTGGAAAGAGTGACTATGTTTGGCTAATGTGTACGCCCCCAATGTAGATGACCCTAAATTCTTTCATTCCTTCATTTCTGTGCTATCTGAGCATACAGACAAACACTAATTATTGCGGGTGACCTCAACATGTGTTTAGATCCAGAGATGGACAGGCTAAATAACACAGGAAATCTTAGAATCTGGTAGTCAACAAACACTGTTAAACAGTACATGGAGGATTTTGGTCGTTGTGATATTTGCCGTTTATTTCACCCCACAAAAAGAGCTCCACAGTTCATCAATCATACTCCAGGCTAGATTATTTCTTGGTTAACAGCTCCTTGTTGAGCATAGCTACGGAAGCACAGATCCACCCCATTACTATCAGTGACCACGCACCGGTTTCCCTGACTCTTCCCTGTATCATTAAGGACCTGGAGGTTCAATACATCGTTGTTCAGAGACCCTAACTTTATCGACTTCTTTGCTAAAGAATGGTCATCATATTTACAAAATAATGACCACCCAGGTATTTCTACATGCCTTTTATGGGAAGCCAGGAAAGCAGTCATGAGAGGCAAAATCATCGCCTTCTCATCTCACAAAAAAGAAAAGAAAACTCTAAACTAGTGGATTTAGAGCAAAAAATCAGATTGTTAGAGGAAACCTACAGCAAATCTCCGGATGAACAAACTCTACAACAAATAAGGAAAGTAAGAATCGAATTAAATGAAATAACTAATCAAAGAACACAGTTTTTATTACAGAGATTACGCTTGGAGAGGTTTGATCACAGTAATAAATCTGGGAAATTTTTGGCAAATCAACTCAAAATAAACAAAGAAAAGACAACTATTTAATCAGTCATAGACCTAACAGGAAACGCATCACATGATCCAGCTGCAATAAATTATGTTTGTAAAAACTTTTACCAATCCCTCTACTCATTCCAAATTGACCCTTCTGACAATGACATCAATAGTTTTCTCAACAGCATAGATTTGCCTAGACCAACAGAGGAACAAATCACAGCCCTGGAGTCCCCTCTTACTGAAGAAGAGCTACATAAAGCATTAACCAACACGCCTAGTAAAACAAAAGCCCCAGGACCAGACGGCTGCCCAGCAGAATTTTATAAAGAGTCTTGGCAAATTTTGGCTCCCATTTTTCTCAGAATGAAAATAGAAATTAAGGATCACAATTATCTACCTCCAAATATGAACTTACTTCTGAAACCTGGGAAAGATCCCACATCACCATCCAGCTATCGCCCCATATCACTGATTAATGCAGATCTTAAAATAATTTGCAAAGCTTTGGCGAGTAGGCTAGAGAAGGTAGTTCCCTCTCTAATACATCCTGACCAAACAGGTTTTATAAAGGGTAGACATTCATCTACCAACATCCGCAGATTAATCAACCTAATAGATTATACAACTATCAACAACCGAGAAGCAACCATTTTGTCACTGGGTGCAGAAAAGGCATGTGATCGGGTCAACTGGAAATTCTTAATAGCCACCCTGAACAAATTTGGCTTTGGAAAATCGTTTATTAACTGGATTAAAATATTATATGCCTCTCCTAATGCTCGTGTCAGATCAAATGATCGAACATCTCCAAGCTTTAATTTGCAAAGAGGAACCAGACAAGGCTGTCCACTATCTCCGTCTTTATTTGCACTATTTATTGAACCTCTAGCTGCTGCAATTAGGCAAAGTCGAGACATTGAAGGCATTCAAACCAAAAATCTAGAACACAAAATAAGTCTTTATGCAGATGATGTTTTACTTTTTACTCCAAATTCACAATCTTCCATCTGCCAAATCATCTCCCTCATTAATACATTTCCCTCCGTTTCAGAATACTCCATAAACTGGTCTAAAAGCACAATTCTACCAATTAATTGCAATTATCTAAATCCGTTATCTATTAAACTACAAACAGGCAACATAAAGTACTTAGGTGTAAATATTTCCTCTAGGTTTTCTGATCTATTCAAGCTAAACCACACCCAACTCCTTAAAACAACTGAGGCTGATCTCACTAGATGGAAAACTCTACCCATCTCTCTAATAGGGAGAGTTGCAACTATAAAAATGACGATTCTCCCCAAAATTAATTACCTGTTTTCAATGATTCCTTCCAAACCTCCAACTACTTGGTTCAAATCACTAGACTCATCCATTTCCCAATTCCTTTGGGAAGGTAAACCACCAAGGATCAGTTTAAAAACTATTAAAAAACCTAAAGATAGAGGAGGACTAGGCCTACCAGACTTTCAGGACTACTACTCCGCAAACAGATTGTTTTATGTACAAAAATGGCTGAATCCTGGTGTGTTGGATGAATCTTGGCTAGATAAGAACAAAATCTCTGTGATAACCTAGAAATGTCTAATTTACCTTTCTTCAGTTCTAAAATTAAACAACACAAATGCTTCAGAAGTTTACATATTAGCTCATCTCTAACAGCCTGGTGGGATTTTCTTAAAAAAACGACCTCACATTATTTCCATGCAAACTCACCCCCATTTAGAATAACCCAGACATTGTAATTAACAAAAACATGATTCATTTTGCTTCATGGAAGAACAAAGGAATCCAGCAGTTCCAGCATATAATTCAGAATAGAACATTTATGTCCCTGTCAACGTTATCCTCAATCTATGGAATTAGTATAAACAAATTTCTAGAATATCAGCAACTTAAATCAGCTATAAGCACTAAATACTGCCTGACCCAAATAGACCTAGACCTTCCCCTTACAGTAACACAGTTCATTGACCTTAAAAATCCCAAGCTCACCTCCAAAATTTACATGTTGATATCTAACATAGATGAAACAATTTACCTACCCATGACAAAATGGGAGTCTGAGCTATCATTGAATCCTAGTGATCAATTTTGGCTACAGATCTGTTTGAATGCCTTAAATATGACCAAAAGTCCTAATTTGCAACTTATTCAGTACAAGATTCTCCACAGAATTCACTACACCGGACAGAGGTTATTTAAAATGGGTCTTAATCAGTCTGCTATATGCACACAGTGCACAGGTAACAACATAGACGACTATTTGCATGCCCTGTGGTTGTGTCCACCTGTCCAATCATTCTGGCGCAAAGTCTGTGAGGATTTATCAATTTGGTTTAATCATAAGATTCCTGCATGCCCCAAATTCAGCTTATTAGGTGACCTAAATAACATCAACATAGAATCTAACAAGGCTTATATAGTACTCACCGCTGTATGTATCGCAAAGAAAACTATCTTCCTAAACTGGATATCTAAAAATAATCTTAGCATCAACCACTATAGAAACCTCATGTCATAGCATATTAGCTTAGAGTTAATGTCCTCCACAAAAAACCTGTCGGCTTCAGACTCTCCCTGGCTCCAGCTGGTTAGTCACATCACCTAGTAGGGGTGGGATGGTGATGGGTTGAGGCGGGTCCTGGCTTGTTGGGCTGGCCAGAGTGGGTTTGGGGTGGTTGGCTCTGCCGGGCCTGCCGTCCTTCTGGCTCCGGTTGCTCGGATGGGGGGGTGGTGGGGGCGCGCACCCTGCCGGCAACTTGGCAGGGGTTCCTGGGCTGGTGCCTTCTGGGCGCAGGGTAGTCAGTGCGGCTGACCTGGAACGGCGGCCGGGTGTCGTGCTGGGAGGCTGGTCGCCCTGCCGGGGGCGGGGGGGCGTGGGGTTCTTGGGCCTGGGTTGTCTGCCCTCGGCCGGTGTTTTGTCTGTGGCCAGTAGTTGGCACATGGCCTGGCCTCCCGGGGGTCGACGTTGCATTCACAGCAGGGGTTAAGAGGTTCACTTGGGTGGGTTTATTTTATTATCATTATTATTTTATTTTTTTCTTTATTCTTTTTTTTAAATATTATTAAATTTATTTATTTATTCATGTATTTTTTATTTATTTTTTATTATTAGATAATATGGCGGGGGAGGAGGGTTGTAGTGGGTAGGGTTATGGGGAGGGGCCGTGGGTGCGCGGCGATCTCTGGGTTGTTCAGGTCGGGTGCCGGGGCTGGCTCACAGAGATGTGGCGCCGGTCGGGTGGTGGGCTGCTCATGGGTTCTCGGGGGCCTGGCCTCGTCCTTGGCCCGTGTCTCGGTGTCCGGCGCCCCCCATGGCTGCTGCCTGGTTAGGCTAAGCGCTCCTGTCCTGTGGCCTGGGGGCCGGACACCGGGTTCGCTTCTGCCTTTGGGCGTCGGGGGAACCACTGTAGGGGGGCCTTCTCTGCACCTGGCTGGGTGGGTGGGCGATCCCCCCGTCCTCCTGGGCTGCCTGGGTCCGGATGCCTGGGGGGCTCCTGGCCTGGGGGTCTCTCCTCCCCTCTCCTGGTCTGGCTGCTCTGGTTGGGTAGGATCTGGTTCCCCACAACACACGGTTCACTTCAGGGTTCACTTCATGTATCTCCACCCCCACGTGCACGTGCACATGCACACTGCCACACCGCTCTGCTTCATCCCCCCTCCTAACCCACAGTGCATTGATGGACAGATATTTTGTGCTCATCTTCATGTCAGAATTTCACTTTTGATGTAATATTTGTCTTTCCAGCAGATCTGGTATAATTGTTACAGCTTAATATAATAACTTATTCAAATCAGTGCTTGTATGCCCCACTTTCCCACCTCTCTTCCTTTTGCTCTCTTCCACCCCCCCCCCCCACATTCTTTCCCTCTACCTCCCCACACACACTAAATGTAACAAATAAATAAAAATTTATACAACAAAAAGGGGTTTATACACATCTACACTCTGGTTTCTCGAAGTTCTACAACCTCTTTTTGTGAAAGTAAAACCTGTCCAACACAAAAGGCCTTCAGCTATAATCTGTTTGCCAGCTGTTGGACAGAACAAGTTAGAAAAAAAAAAAAAAAGTAAAGTATGAACCCTCATGGACCCTGAGATCCTCTGGCTCTGGTCTTCTAACCATTCTGACTGTAAAAACGAAAACCTATGGAGAGGCTGCGTTTCATCACTATGGCCCCCGTTTATGGAACAGTCTGCCAGAGGACCTGAGAGCCACAGAGAGCATTAATGCTTTTAAGTAAAGGTTAAAGACCCATCTTTTTAAGCTGGCTTTTAGCTAATTTTTTACTACTTTTATTTATTTATTTATCCATTTTATCTTGTTTTATGAACTTGAACTAGATTTTTTACACGTTATTTTAACTTACCTTATTTCAATGTTTTATTGTTTTTATCAATATGTTTACTCTTTGATTCTCATTTTTATTTCCGGTGCTTCCTCAGCTGGAACCTCTCCCTCTGGGTCGGCTGCTGTTCAGCCACTGCAGCTCTAGATGGGGACCTGCATCACCACTTAGCTGTGGTGGAGCGGTCCCCGCCTGTGATGCTGCATTTGGCTGTCTATGCGGCTGTTCACAGAGGGGGAGGTTCAAATTATCAGCGTTTCCAACATCTTGCTTTCGTACTCAGCCTGTTTCTCATTGTTTTTCCCCATCAGTTAGGGAGTGGGAGGTGTGAAAGGAGTGGGGGGCTAGGTAATCTTTGTGCTTGTTTATTTTTAATCGTCATGCTTGTTTTTATGTTTTGTTGTGTTTTAATGTAAAGCACTTTGTGTTATATTTTTATATGAAAAGTGCTTTATAAATAAAGTTTGATTTGATTTGCACAGGTTTGAATCCTGACATTGATGCTGGATGAAGTTTCAGGAGAGAAAGGAGGTTAACTCCAAATTCTTATCTTCACAAATGTTTGCAAGTTTAATTTAGTTTCATTTTTCATTGAGTCGCATTTACATTCTAGGCAGGTGATTCATTTTTTCCGTAGCCCCTCTTGAGTTTATTATCAGGATTGCTTTGTTGTCAGATGTAAAATATTAATTTGTATAAAATTGAATAAACCAATTAATTTTTTTAAGTGAAATGTGTTTTATTTAGTAGTATAGCCCTCTTACTTATAGGAAGAGGACCAGTACTCACACATATTAAAGACTAGAGTGCAGCATAAGGACACCGTACGACATCATCACCTGGACATCATAGGTGCGTGTAACTAGACGCACAACATTCCATTCCATTCAGTGATGTTCCTTGTGGCGGCTGTACGATCCTCAAGACACACCTGTGCCCTCCTTAAGATGCAGCCGCTCATCTACGAGCCTCCATGGACCTAGACCAGTGTTTTTCAACCTTTTTTGGGCCACGGCACACTTTAACCTTGACAAAAATCCTGTGGCACACTGGTTGAAAAACACTGACCTAGACAACCCAAAAACAGTCAGGTTCCCCCCCGTACAGGTGCTGTGACTAAGACTCTCAGACACAAAAAGCTTCTCTGATCGTGAGTCTTTTATTTGTCAGAACAGGAAGTTACACAGGAAGTCATGTCTTCTGGTAAACGTGAGCTGCTGAGTTTAGCTGCAGGGAATCAAATAGTCCTGCTCCTCTTGTTCGTTGTTCTCCACGCTTGACTCAGGGTTCTCTCAAGAAATCCAGAAAAATATAAAACAAAAACTGGTAGGCAAGCCAGGAGAGATTTCATAGGATTTTTACCCTTTTAATAGAGTCTTTGGGAGACACACAAAAATATAAAGCAGGGATGAAGACAAAAACAACATAAAATCATCTGATTTCAGAACAATTTACCTTCCATTGTGTTTGCATGAGACTGCCACTCCTTCTGCCCATTTCTCTGTCAAACTCAATCTCTCAGTGCCTCTGCCATTGTGAGAGTGAGGGACCCTCACTCTATTTAGCTCTTTTGCCACTCCCACCTAATTAGGCACTCTACTCAGAAAAATTATAAAGAAAATTATTCTCATGAAATACTTCATATTTCTTTCAACAATATAGTTCACTAATGCCCTTTATTCCCCTTAAACTACACGCAGAAAAACAAGAAACAAAATAAATTAGGAACAGCTGTTTCATAAGATTGACAACAATATATAAACAAAAAAAACAAATCCCTCGGTTTGGCTGTCAATGGAGAGGGCGTGGCTAAGACGCCGCTGCTGCTGAGCTGCTGCTGCCAAGCTGCCGTGAGTTAGAGGTTGTATGTGCACGTATGACAAAACTACTGATGACCAAGTGTGCACTCGAGGTCTAGATTGCAGAAATAAAGGGTGAATTGTAAGAAACTATGATTTCACAACAAAAATGTTTGATTATGACGTGGATGCTTGCACCAACCTGTGTGTGTGTGCTCACTTGTTCCGAAATTTACTTTTGTTCATGTTTTTATAACGTTTTGAAGGATTCTGGTGTGTTCATTTTGATGCTGTGCTGTTAGTTTTTTATTTTTTTCTCTGTCTTCTGTTTTGCAGGTTAGGATTAAGATTAATAAACACTTTGGAAAGTTCTTGACTTTATTAGGAGGTCTGCTGATTTTAGCAAACATCAAAAACAGATGAAGCTCAAACATTTACTTTTCAGTAACATTCAAATAAAATCAGCCTCCTTCTGGAAAACCTGCTCTCCTTTGAAAGAGAACATGAAATAAATGATTTCAAAACATGGTGTAAAGCAGAATTTGGAAGCAAAGACAGCAGAGTTTTTGCAGCAAAGAGGCAACATGAGATGAAGGAGCATTCAAACGGTGGAAGCGGAGGTCGTGTCAAACGCACCTGGAAGCTTCAGTTTAGATCTGATCAAAGATGGACGATGCAACCAAAGGATAATATTGTTATGAACTAAAGTTCAACAAATAAAACCAGCTGCAAAAATGAAAGGAACCAAGAAAAAGTGGACGTTCACATCAGTCATTTCTTCACAACTCCAGAGCAAGGGACAGATTTGACCCTGAGGTCATGTGAAGGACGTGTCTCTGTGTCTTATTGTAAAAAAGCAGAGGAATCAAACCATCTTTTCCTGAAACCGCTCCTGACCCCCCTCCTAAAGTCCTCACCTCGTCTCCTTCATCCTTAGCCGTGTAACTCGGACACGCCGCCCCCTCCTCTGCTGTGGTGAACCTTCATCTCCCTCTAACCGGCATTCAGGAAACATTTTTACATTTCTGAGTCTCACTGGGTTCTTTATCCGTCCGTCCGTCCGTCTTCAGAACTAACTGAATCCCTGTGAGGGTTGCTGGAGCCTATCCCAGCTACTGTTGAGTGTAGGTGGGGTTCACCTTGACTGCGTCACCTGTCTGTTGCAGAGCCACACATTCACATTCACACCTATGAAGCATGTTTTTGGATGGAAACCGGAGAAAACCCACATGAGAACGAGGAGAACATCCAAACTCCACACAGAAAGAACCCAGCCGGGATTTGAACCATTTATCTGCAAGAGTGCTAACCACTGCACCACCATGCAGTCAATTTTTTACCCCAGTTCATTGATATAACTGACATAGTTTTGAGGCGATGTTCATATTTATTTGTTTGACACACAGTGTTGCCACATCTGGGGACATGGCAACACTTTTGCCACAAAGGCAATTAAAAACAACCAATTGCCCCCATGAGGCTAATATTCAGCCATGCTCTCTTTTTGAACCCAAAGATTATTTCAAAACTTAATCTCTGAATCTTCATCAGGAAACAGGATTCTTGATAACGGATCTGCAAAACGGTTCAACAGGAAACTCTTCTGACCAGAAATGATCATTTGACATTTGTGCTGTGCAGCAGCGGAGCTACTCTGCAGCTTGACTTCTCTTTTTTAGGGTTTAAATTCTGCACCACATGGAAACGTGACAGAATGAGGAAGTTTTAGGAAGAGGAGGAAAAAGGGAGGTGGGGGTAAACATGGAGGACATGTGGGGATCGACACGAAGAGAGAAAACATGAAAAAAGTCGCTTGGAGCTTAATGCTGTCAATGCCATCAACACTTAACAGGATATGTGCACAACCACACACATCTACACACTCAAACTCAAGCGCACACCTTTGTAAATGAGGAATTGTTCTCAATCAACCTACCTGGATAAATACAGGTTCAACAAGATGCAGAAAATGTGTTCTTCCAGAGTCAGATACACAATGATACAAAGTTAACATATTTACGGCTCGGTGGTGCAGTGGGTAGCGCTTTCGCCCCACAGCGAGTGATTGGCTGACTGCCACAGTGGGTTTTCTCCGGGAACTCCATTTTTCTTCCACAGTCCAAAAACACGTTTTGTAGATGGGTTGATCATTTTTAAATTGTCCCTCTGTGTGAATTTGTGGCATTGGGACAGGCTGGGGCAACCCTGTGACCCCGAAAGGGGTAAATGGATGGATGATTGTGTTTGATCTCTCATATCAGCATTCTTAGGGTTATGTCACACTGAGGAAGAGTGTAAAATGTAGAATGGTTTAGTCCAAAAAACAGCAAGATGAACACTACAAACAGACTGTAACGTAGACACACAGCACCAGGGGCAAACGCCTTTTCAGTGCCGCTTTATGTGAGGAAACATGTGACATACATGCAAAAGTGAGGAAACGTAATCAAAACGTATGAAAACATTGTAATAAAGCATTGCATTGAAACACACTAAATTAGAAAGAGGCCTTCAACCCAGTTTGCATTGGATTGCACAATTTGCAGTGAGGCTGAGCTTAATGCTGCAACAGGAAACACGCTAAACACAGAGATCTGGAGGATAAAATGATTGAAATGATTCAAATGTTTGTGGATGTCATGAAGGAAAAGTAAAAAACGTTTAGTTTTTCCACCTTTTTAAAAGAATTCTTTAAAACTTCAATGATTATTATTATTTTCTTTGCTTGCCATCCTATAATGAACAAATCCAGAGCAGATGAAGGCAGTTTTTCTCTGCTCCTTTTATTTTGAAGCTGAATTAATTTGCTGTAAACCACTTTTCTCTGATGTGGAGTGACGGCTCAACTCCAAGCTCCTTCCAGACTCCTGAGCTTCCTCCACCTTTCTAAGGTGACCAGAGTCTTCCTCAGAGGGAAGTCTTGTTTTTTATATTTGATCACATCTTGGTTATAATCCTGAAATTTCTTCTGATAAAAGATATATCTCGCAATGTAAAGTTCTGAGCCACAAGTGTCAGTAAATTAAAACCCTTATAGATGCTCAGCAGCAACAAACACTGAGAAAATCATCCAAACTAGTGTCTTTGAGGGATGTTGTGTATAACAAGTTGTCAGAGTTAGAAAAAAAAAGAGAGACCAGAAAGGCTGGGAGGGCGGGGCCAGAGCACTGGAGTGATAAGTAGAGGAGTACGGGAGGGGAGGACACACAGAGAGGACATGGAGCGTCCAGCTCTGCTGCTGTTTGTGGGTCTCTGCAGCTCAGGTAAAACTCTGCTTCCATCCTGAGTCACTTTTACTTTTAGATCTGGGAGAAAGCAGTGGCGGCTGTTTGCATTCCTGCTGACCGCAGAAGAATCTGAGTTAGAAAATGTCACAGATGACACGCTGTTCCCCCCATGGGGGGCCCTCATGTTGAGGATGGGGTTGTTTCTGTACCAGGTTCAGTTTGGTCGTCGATGCACAATAAGGAGGATGAGACTCAACTCTGGTCACTGCGTCTTTAATTCTGCCTTTAAAACAATGCAAAACAAAATAGCATCAGTGGACATCACAACTGCAGCTCTCAGCTCAGACTGCTCACTCCAACTGGAAAGGGAGGGGCAGTGGCTGCATGGTGAAGGCAGGGTGTGTCCCACTAATTGCCTTCCCTGCGCAACAGGTAACTGTGTGGAACAAATTTTCTTATAAAATAATTGGAAGATTAACAAAATATTTATTTACATAATAACATATATGGATATGTAAAACTTAAATGAATTGATTCAGTTGGTAACAAGTAATTGAGCTGAATTTGTTCAACCTAATTTCTTATGTCCATCCAACTCCATCCATCCGTCCATCCAAATAATTGTTTATACAACTCAAATGTGCATATTTATCTAACTCAATGTCATATTACTCCAATTCAATTAAATGTTTTTCCATCTTAATTTATTGTACTTTTTGCACATGTCTAAGTTTAATTTTTTGACATTTTTATATTAAAATAATGACACCGTGTGGATTTGCAAAATACAACATGACTCTGATTCTAACTTCAGTTCTTATAACATCGTGTGGCACTAGTGGTGCTAAATAAACTCATCACCCTCTCCGTCTTCTCACTCATGGTGCAGAAAGAATTTTCACCCAGACAGGCAGAGGGAATGGTATCCAACAATTCCTTGTGCTGCCAATCTAACAGCAGCACCAAAGTTACACCTACCATATTTTCACGACCATAGGGCGCACCGGGTCATTGGGCGCGGTCTCGGTCACGGGGCATTTTTCCGTCTTTGACACATACAAAAGGCGCACCGGGTGTTAAGGCGCGCGCACGTTTAGAACCTCTGCGCTTCCAGAGTGAGTAAATAAAAAAATTCAGTCTCTGTTCTTTAGAGAAAACCTTTTTTTTATTACTTTTCTTCCTAATTGAATAACACAAACTGAATGGTCGCTCATTTGTGCGCTCTTTTGTTTCCCTTCCTCCTTATCCTAAACAAGCGCTAAAGACACACAGCACACACACAGAGGTGCGCCGCACGTGCCGTCACGTTTCCTTTCTACATATGCGCTACAAAACGCTGCTGCTTTCAGCACACACACACACACACACACACACACACACACACACACACTCACACACAGGGCAGGCTTGCCCCAGTCTGTCTCTGCATTTCTCCTATGTGCTAGCAAAAACAGCAACTTAAAGCAGTAAGCCAGCTCCTTTTCTGCTCATTCCTCCTGTACTGAAATGGTTGAGGGTTATGAGGTAGAAGGAGCATAGAAGGCTTTAAAATGTAGATAGTTGCACTGCAGGTAGGTTCCACTTGGCCTTTACGTCTCTCTCTCTCTTCCTCACTACACGTTAAATACACATTAGGCAAATGATTTATCTTTATTGAAGAAAATAATTAAGTTAGATCAAAGTAAATATAGTTTATCTTTTCAATATCCATACGTGGTCTTATCACCCTCTCATGGAGGAAAAAGTATTATCTGAGCTTCTTCATCCACTAAATCATCTTCAAATGGACACGCCATGCTGCTTCACCTCTCTGAAAACAAAATAACCTTCAACTAAACCTGCTCCGGACCAGGTTATGTTCAGAGCATGAGTTGCTATGGCAATTGACATACCCTGAAACATGAAAGCTGAGGATATCCACTTCCTTGGCCTCAAACTTACTGTGGTAACTAGCATAACCAGCTTTCTGGAATACCCTCAGTTGGTAGTGTGTAACATCTTTAAAAACAGATGAAAACCAAAAGAAAACCACATCATGGACTGGGAAAAGGCCAAATTCTCCTGCACTGAAGACAACAGACCCCACAAATCTCTCCACCGCAAATATCTCCACCGCCTCATGGAGGCCTTCCACCTGCCAGGAAGGAGGGCACCAGGGAGAAGGGGCGATCTAGACTAGAATAGTACTCATGGACGGTCTTATCTCCCTTGTCATGGTGATGATAGGAAGAACACATGAAGGCAAGGACCAGAGCCAGCATCACAGACACATGAACCTCCCCAGCTCAGATGTGATGAGATCCCACACCTCCCTGTGTATTCAGTTTCAATTCAATTTTATTTATATAGCCCAAATTCACAACAGTCGTCTCAATGGGCTTCGTACTGGTAATTGTAAGGTAAACATACAATCAAAACGGATCATAAATGCAGCAGCCTCACAAACTGTGGCTTGTCGTGAGGTAGTTGATGGTCCAAACAGTGAGATGTTGGTCCACGCCTTCAACCTCCAGCTGAATGCTCTTCATCTTTTTCCAGACTCTGTCAGGCTGGAGAACGGATCCAGTGTGTTCAGGCAGGCTGGAGGTGAAGTCCAACAACTCGTGGTCCTCGTGTGTGAAGATGACTTTGACCTGCTGGATGCAGAGGTGGTCTGTAGGGAGCTGGGCTGTGGGGGTCCATCAGTCCTCCAGGGGCACTCTATGGAGAAGCGAAGCTCCTATGTTGACCAGAGAGTTTCTCTGTGAAGGTCAGAGTCTGTTCTCGGACTGTGGAAGTTCATGGAGGAAAACAAAAGCCTGTCCACCTGACAAAGTTGTTGGACTCACCTGCTCAGGTAAAGCTGCCACTTAGGAATGTAGGCGGTGTGTTCGTAACAGTCAATCTCACTGGAGCTGATTTATCAATAAGCACAGACGGAAACTTTGGTGACATTGGCCCCACTATAGAAGTCTAGAACACCTGTGCAGTACATCAATCAGTAAAAGTTTGATTGAAAGTCTCTCAAGCTCTGTTTGTACCGGGCATGTGACCCATATTCACTCACTCGTCATACCAAATCCAAGTTCTTAGTGGTCAGAGTGTGAGCTGATTGCAACGTGCGTTTAAAGGTGGCGCATTTTGTTCATGGAGCCTAAAAATGGTCATAGAAACTTGCATAGTCTAGCGTGAATGTGGAGAGTTTTGAAATAGATGCCAAAATGCACGTTTACATTGACTTTTCATTGGAAGTGACTGCTTCAATGCGCGTTACTGAGGCCGATGTTAACTGAGCTTAGGGAAGTGGACGGGTTGAGAAAAGCTCCTTACCTTCCACAAACCTGCAGTCTTTGCACTTCCTGTGTGCTAGCAGCAGCAGACGATTTGCCTAATTTAATGTCAGAGCTTGACCTGGTTTTGTTCCATGTTTCTCAAACAATCTTTGATTTCTTGGGTTCTTTCAGATCCTGCTACAATGAGACTGATGGGATCGAGTCGTTGTTCTGGTAATCCAGTGTGAAAGTTGAGAGAATGGAGTGTTGATGCATGGGATTTGAAAGACAGAGAAAACATTAGCATTTGTGTGCAAGAACCAGAAGTGTGGACCCCACGTTTCATCGACAACTAAAACAACATCCAGAGAAAAGCCGGTTTTCCAGATGAGTTCTACCTGTTTTCACACCTTTCACTAAATATGGAGGAATGTGTGCATGGCGATACAATGAGCAGCCAAACGATGGAAATCACCTGCTTAGGTAACAAACCTTCTAAAGCTGACTGGATGTACGTCTCCCTGTCAGTTTGTGATGCGTCACCGAGTCAATCTTAAGTCGTTTTTTTAGTGACCTGAGATGTTTGAGTACAGAGAATTTAAATATTCATCATTGTGAACGTTCTAAACTTGGTCTTCTCTCTGGATCCACAGACTCTGTCAGGTGGAGAACGGATCCAGTCGGTGTGTCAGGCAGGCTGGAGGTGAAGTCCAACAACTCGTGGTCCTCCGTGTGTGAAGATGACTTTGACCTGCTGGATGCAGAGGTGGTCTGTAGGGAGCTGGGCTGTGGGGCTCCTTCAGTCCTCCAGGGGCGCTGTATGGAGAAGCAGAAGCTCAGATGTTGACCAGAGAGATTCTCTGTGAAGGTCAGAGTCTGTTCTTCTGGACTGTGGAAGTTCATGGAGGAAAACAGAAGCTGTCCACCTGACAAAGCTGTTGGACCACCTGCTCAGGTAAAGCTGCCACTTAGTGAATGTAGGCGTGTTTCTGTAACCATGTTCAATCTCACTGGGAGCTGATGTATCAAAAGCACAGACGGAACTTTTTGTGACATTGACCCCTCTATAGAAATGTCTAGAAACACGTGCAGGACATCAGTAAAGTTTGATTGAAAGTCATCTCAGCTCTGTTTGCCACAGGCATGTGACCCATATTCATCACTCGTCTTACCAAATCCAAGTCCCTGATTGGTCAAGTGTGAGCTGGTTGCAACGTGCGTTCAAGGTGGCGCGTTTTGTTCTGGAGCCTAAAAACGATCATAGAAACTTGCATAGGTAAGCGTGAATGTGAGAGTTTTAAAACCAGAAGCCGGAAATGCATGTTACATTGACTTTTATTGGAAGTGACTTTTTAAACGCGCGTTACTGAGGCCTATTGTAACGGAGCTTTAGGGAAGTGGATGGGTGGAGTGTTACGCCCCCTTTTCTGGTGTGAAGGTGCCTAGAGAGATAACATAAAAGTCAGTTTTTTTCACTTAAAGTGAAGCAAAAGACTTCAGAGTGAACCAACAAAACCCATCTAAACCCCATCCATGAAATCTGTTTTCTTACCTGCACTAAAAGAAAAGGGAAAGAAATGTAACCAAGGTACTGCCAGTGCATAGTGGAGCTACTCGAAAAATGGCTGAACAATAAAAGCTGATAAAAATTTTAAATAATTAACAAAAAACTTCCATTGCAGTTTTACTCTGAATAGCTGGACACATAAAAGCAATAAAAAGAGCTGCAGAAATAAAAACAGGAAGGCCGAGCCGACCGCCTGTGCAGGAGGGGAGGGAAAGAGAGGGGCCGTGGACTAAGCCAGTACGAGGCAGCGCACCTCACTCCACTCCGTGCTGAAAACAAATCCACACACAATAAGAAAAACGTGCCAAAGAAAGTTCCACTACACACTAAAAGGGGAAATAAACAAATACAGTGAGGGAACTGGAGTGAGGAAGACGCTGCCACAAGGGGCCCTCTCACCAACACCGCATGCACCGGCGCCCGACTAAGACCTATGCAACAATAAAAGGAAATCAGAGTCAACCACACAATAAATACAGCACCGCTCTAAAAACGCATTTCAGTCAGACAACTCTTGCAGTAAGAAATATTTATTTGACATTTTCCACATACTTTAGTTGGCATTCACATCTTTTGGTTTGGCATAAGGCTCCGTTCAATTCCATGAGAAATTTCCATAAAACTTTCGGGTAACAAAAACCCCCCTTTACGGAGCCCACAGGTGGAAGCCGGGGAGGAGGGTGGGGCGAAGAATGAGCGCTGAAGGTAAGAAAGAGAATGAGCGCCTGCGCACCTGGCTTAAATGGGACGCTGAGCAGGTGCATTAATTGACTGAACCGCCCTAGGGTAAGCTGTAAACCCTGCTACGAGTCATCTGCCCGAAATACGATTATGAATCGTCATTTCAGTCAGACAACTCTTGCAGTAAGAAATATTTATTTGACATTTTCCACATACTTTAGTTGGCATTCACATCTTTTGGTTTGGCATAAGGCTCCGTTCAATTCCATGAGAAATTTCCATAAAACTTTCGGGTAACAAAAACCCCCCTTTACGGAGCCCACAGGTGGAAGCCGGGGAGGAGGGTGGGGCGAAGAATGAGCGCTGAAGGTAAGAAAGAGAATGAGCGCCTGCGCACCTGGCTTAAATGGGACGCTGAGCAGGTGC